>CM017907.1:22944192-23042747 GCA_008369825.1 Triplophysa tibetana | reverse complement strand
AACCCTAACCTAACCCACTAACCAACCTACCCACAAGGAACGAGGGGCCTCCCCACTTAATGCCCACCTAACCCCAAGAACGAGGGGCCTCCCAACTTAATGCACCAACCCTAACCCACAAGGAACGAGGGGCCTCCCCCAACTTATGCACCAACCCTAACCCACAAGGAACGAGGGGCCTCCCCAACTTATGCACCAACCCTAACCCACAAGGAACGAGGGGCCTCCCCAACTTATGCACCAACCCTAACCCACAGGAACGAGGGGCCTCCCCAACTTATGCACCAACCCTAACCCACAAGGAACGAGGGGCCTCCCCAACTTATGCACCAACCCTAACCCACAAGGAACGAGGGGCCTCCCCAACTTATGCACCAACCCTAACCCACAGGAACGAGGGGCCTCCCCACTTATGCACCAACCCTAACCCACAAGGAACGAGGGGCCTCCCCAACTTATGCACCAACCCTAACCCACAAGGAACGAGGGGCCTCCCCAACTTATGCACCACCCTAACCCACAAGGAACGAGGGGCCTCCCCAACTTATGCACCAACCCTAACCCACAAGGAACGAGGGGCCTCCCCAACTTATGCACCAACCCTAACCCACAAGGAACGAGGGGCCTCCCCAACTTATGCACCAACCCTAACCCACAAGGAACGAGGGGCCTCCCCAACTTATGCACCAACCCTAACCCACAAGGAACGAGGGGCCTCCCCAACTTAGTCATAAAACCCTGTTTTGACCAAAACCGTATATACACATTAAAAAGATTTTCTTCAAAACAAACATTGTTGCATTGATTGCATGTGATAACAGAACATGCCAAAAAACACTTTCAACTAATGAAAACTTCATCAAAATAACATGCTTGTTCAAAGTCTTCCTCAAACAGCCTTTTGTTAACACCGCAAGGTTTCCAGGCTATATAGGAAGAATCACTACTGATGGTTACATAAGAGTTAACCCTAACCCTAACCCTAAGCGTCTACCAACATTGTCTCAAGACCAACTTTACAGAAAATAAAAGCACAATAAGCAACAGTTCTTTTAAATCCACATCTATAAACCAAAAAAAGCTACCAATTCAATAAAAATCCCAATGACTTGAATAACATTAAATGCATGCACTGATTCAGCATCTAAAGGTTAATGTAAAAACTAAAGACAAATAAAATTAACTTCCAAACATCTCCAAATCTAAATAAATGTTACCATGGAGTACACAGTTCTCAAATAAATATGTTCTGCATAACATATATATTAAAATAAATTAAGACAAAAACATTAAATCAAATGAATGTAAAACATGCAATACTT
This sequence comes from Triplophysa tibetana, assembly GCA_008369825.1. Lineage (NCBI taxonomy): Eukaryota > Metazoa > Chordata > Actinopteri > Cypriniformes > Nemacheilidae > Triplophysa > Triplophysa tibetana. The sequence continues at coordinate 23,041,425 of CM017907.1, read as the reverse complement.
CAAAAATACAGATGTTAGAATGTTAGTTAGTGAAAACATGCATTGAAAGCCAAAGCTTAAAAGAATCTCAAAACATAATTGATTACCATAAGATTGCAAACCACACGGGGGAAACAACAGAATGGAATACAAACCAAAAAAACAAAATTTAAAGCAAGGCCTATCAACAGAATTACAAATGTGTTTTAAACGGTTTAAAGTTGGCATTAAATTCAGATTTAAACCAATATCCTTCAAGTGGGATGACAAATTATAAAAAGCTGCATCGAAGAATCCACACGAGTCTAACTTGGGTACAGCTAAAGGGAAAAAAGATGGAAGTTATGAAAAGATCAATAATTATTTTCACCACTCTTCAGATCTTTAAAAGGACAGCAAACGTAACATCAAAAAAATTTCATTACATGGAAGTATTCCAACTACACAACCATTTTTTGTAAACTGGGTAAGATAATATTTAGGGTCCAACAATGAATTGAGCAAAAGGTGAGGTAAGAGGGTTATAAACGAATTGATAGAAAAACAATCTGGCAGAGAGAAAAAGGCATTAAAATGCTTTAGTACAATATTCCTGGAAGAGTGAATTGAAGGACAAGAGCAATGTGCATGAAAGAATAACCATATACAATTATTTTCAGTTGTGTTCATGGTCTTGCTAAAGAAAACTACATTGGTAAGATTACAGAAAATATAACCCTAACCGAACCATCAATTACACATCACTAGAGATTTCCTCTGCAAACACGAACTGCTAGAATATTTCTTTAAATTAGTAATTTCGTATCAGAGTTTATAGCAGTTTTCAGTTTAATTACAAATTTAATTGGACAAAATCTTCCTTAAAAAGCCTTTCGTTAACACCGAAAGGTATCCAGGATATTCAGTACAGTCCGTACAAATGGCTTCATAAAAGCAAGCTTCTACCAGCAATTTTACAGAAAATGACGGCACAATATGCAACAGTTCTTTTGAATCTGAACACCAAAAGAAAAATTATAACAAAAATGCAGACTTAAAGCAAAAAATGAATACAAGAACCAATTACTTGAATCACATTCAAAACATGCAGTGATTCAGCATCTAAAGGTTTACATACAAACTCAAGGAATTTAAAATTTAGGAACTAACACTCAATTTTATTAAATCTTACAATGGCACACACACTTCCCACATAACTTCCCTGTGGCTCAGTGGTAAGAGCATTGCGTTAACTGCACAAGGTTGTGGGTCAATCCCAGGTGATTTCACACACCTATAAGACAACGCAATGTCAGTTGCTTTGGATGAAAGAGTCTGCCAAATGCATAAATGTAAATATAAATAACTATTCTGAACACCAAAAAAAGTTAACAAACCATTTACAAATTAAGTGAATTAAAAACACTTAAATTTTATTTAGTGATAACATATACCCGTTGAAAAAAAACCCTAAAAAAACGTAATCTACATTGTGTAAAAAAACGTAAGATTGCAAACCACATTGACAGTACAACAGAATGTAACCTGAATAAAGATTAGAATGCAAAAAAGAAGTATTGTCAACAGAATTACAATTGTTTTAAACCAACGGTTTTGAAATTTGTGTAACATTCAAATTTAAAACCCATTGCATTCAAGTGGGAGGGCTGAAAGTGGGTTTTGGAAAATGGGGTTAGGTTAAACTGCTGAACTCGCACACAAAAAGTAAATATCATTGGTGTAGCATTAGTAATCGGTTATTTTACAAACAAAATATTTTATTCACAGATAACGCCAGAGCAAATTAAAATGTAAACCGCATGACCCCCAAGAAAGTGCAACCTTTAAAAAAAAACAGCAGAACTAAAGTCACATAAACCAGCTAAGCCAGTTTTGACTAAGGGTAAGAAACGAAATATTGAAGACCACAAGTGAACCATGTAAATGAGAACATGGTATAAAATGAGGTACAGAACAAGTAACAACATTTCTCGAAGTATAAAACAAGATAAATATGTAAAATCATCATTAGACAACGTAGACCTTCTGTAATTGCATCCAGAATTTTTTTTTAAAGGAAATAATAAAACATGCACAAAGATTTGCTCCACTCCTAACCCTAAAACTAATATAAATGTCCTGACATTAAATTTAATTATGCATTTGGTCTGAAACAAATTCTGATCAAACCGCTGTAAACCAGGTTAGTAGAAAATCAATAAAAAATAATTGTGAGCTGGGGTAAGGGAGGCAAAATGTTGAGGGTTTGTTTGGGGTACCTTGTGGCTTTGCAGAAGCTTTTTGCATGGAAAAAAGTCCTGGGTTCAAAGAAATACAAATGATTGTCACAGTTCTGCTCTGTGTCTGTTGTAAGGTTAGGGTGGCACTCTACAGTTCCATTCCATACACTGTTGATGGCTACTGGGAGGTGGTCTGCAAAGTTTCTCCAGAACCTCAATACAAACAACGGTTCTCATATTGAGGAACTTGTCAATTACAACACTGTCAACAAAGTGCATTTTTATTTATATCAGATAAGGGGGTTTACATTCCTAATTGGTCACACGCAGTTTAAAAATTAAAGAGGTAGATTTGTTTGAACTGATCATTTTTGAATGAATTGCTGCGACTGAACTCAAACATCTTAAGGTTTTGTTAGAGTAGAATACAAAAAGTATTAAAAGCAAAAAAAAAAATCATGAATTTGGCATGATCTTGGATTGTTTGGTTCTTGGACGCTCATCTTGGACTTGCTGTCATAGCAACAGGTCCGTAAACTTGAACCTGCTCGGGAGCAGGCTTACTTCATGCAAACAGGATTAGATTGAGGCTTTATAAGAGGAGGAGATAGGCAAGTCTTTCGCAGCCATGTCTTGTCCGTTTTTATGTCAGGAATCCGTTGCTGAAGGTGCCAGAATAATTCGAAGAGCTTTTCGAATTAATCGCGTTTTGCGAGATCGACAGGATCCTTTAGCGCAGCGCGATAATCTACTGATTGAGTGATATCGTTTTTCTCGGGAGGGTGTATCTACATTATCAACTTGTTGGAGCAACACGTTAAATGTTCGACTCGTCGGAGTCGGGCTTTAACAACTGCACAAACAGTTTGTATAGCTTTGCGATTCTTTGCGAGTGGCACTTTCCTTTACACTATTGGAGATACAGAAAACTTGGGTAAAAGTGCTTTATGTCGTGCCACTCGCAAAGTTTATCAGTCACTCAAACAGTTTTTAGGGGGCTTTGTGGTATTTCCAAGCCACTTAAGACCACAGGCTGTGAAGCAGATTTTTTTGGCCTTTGCAGGTACATTATAATTGTTAATGAAGATCATGGAATCATGATCATGCCAAAAAGTAGCCTAGGACTTACAGTATTTGTTCCTCAGCCTTCCCTAACGTTATTGGTGCCATAGACTGCACACAGGTCCCCATCAAGTCCCCACCTGGCCCAAATGAAGGGGATTTTTTGAACCGAAAGGGATTTCTCAGTGTAAATGTGCAAGTAAATTACTATTATTTATTTATTGCTTATCTGGAATATGAATAATTGTTATAGTAATGTAATCAAAAAGTATGCAGTTGACTGATTACAAATATTTTAGATGGTGTGCGACTCCATGTTCCACATCACAAATGTGGAAGCCACATGGCCTGGTTTTGTGCATGACTCGAGAGTTTTCAGAGAGTCACATTTATGCACATTATTTGAACGTGGTAAGGAAAATTTATTTAAAACTCACTGTATTACATAATTTTATTCTGAGCCTAACAAAACAGCATTTTTCCAGTTGCTTACGATGGGATCCTGTTTGGCGACAGGGGCTATGCCTGCAGGCAGTACTTCATGACGCCATTCCCCGACCCAAACCCTGGACCACAAACCCGTTACAATGCAGCTCTAGCCAGGACAAGGCCACGCATTGAAATGAACTTTGGCCAACTAAAGGAGGATTTCAGTGTCTTAAGGGTCTGAGGGTTGCACCTGACAGGGCCTGTGACATTATTGTTGCATGTGCCATCTTCCACAATATTGCCACAATCAGAAAAGAAAAGGACCCCTGTGGTGGAGGTGCAGCCTGATGATGACCTCCAGCCAGTGCACTTGGACCAACCTAGTGGCAGAGCTGCTCGGGACAGAATTGTGGAACACGATTTTATGAATTCTTTTTTTTTACACAAACTTTCATTAAATGAATAATAGAAGACAACGTGCTTAGTTCATGGAGTTTTATTTCAATTAATATTATATATTATTGTTCATCTTTTGCAGGCAATAAGATATATATAGTTATCCAAGGGCAGCAATAGTGTTCTTTGTGAAAAATAGTGTTTTAGCACTTACTCTGAAGTTCCTTTTGAAGCAACTCAATCTCTAGTGCCAGTTTTTTCTTCTTTAAGGTGTCAAGTTCAATTTCTCCCCTTAATTTTTGTTTTTTTAAGAGCAAAATACTCAATTTTATGTTGAAGATTCCGTTTATGTAGGGTACGGATACCACCCTGTGCCATAGAGAAAAAAAAAAAAAAAAAAAAAAAAAAAAAAAACTCAACACAAGCCTCATGCAACAGAAAAAGGAAAAGTAGACTGCCCACCTCTGTATCAATTTGTGCTGTAGGCCTGTCTGTAGGCGTTTCCTAATGCAACTCATATTGCAGTCAGAAATAATATGTACACACCTATAAATTAAATAAAGTTATTTGTGCACTTACAAGTACTTCCTCCAAAGGACAGTCATCTGAGAGGGTTTCTTCACTGTCCTGTGCAAAAGAAAAATGGGTATTACAATGTGTAGCACCTTCTGTCCTTTTGATGTAAAGTTAGAAATGTCCACTTACTGCACATACTGTATTTCAGACACCACTATCCTGGAAACAGGTAAATTGTTGGTGTATTATATAAAAACTACACAAAAGAGGAGAACTCAATGGCATTACAATACACTAGGAGAAAATATGGTCAGTAACCAATTGTAAAATATTTTACATTTGTTATGCAGCTTTCACCTTCACAAGTCAAAGCTATTGACTCAATATTTATCTGTTGAAATGACTGTACAAGCCATTTGGATTATAGACAATTTAACGCACCAACAAATTATTTACGAAAATTGAAATATATTCTGAAATATGAAATTATTAAAATAAGACTATATACTGTAATAAGTGATATAACCATAACATGGAATACTTACGCATTTAATTTGTCTGCTACTTTTTGCCAGCCCTCTCCCCTGGGGTTTTAATTATTTTTTCAAATTATTACTGGAAGCATACCCTTCCAGTAATAATTCTTGCTCTGCTGCGTTGAAAAACTGAGCGCGCTCTTTTGCCATTGTGTGCAGCCAATAGCAGCGCTGCTGATCAATGTTTCTACTATCGATACATATCCCCTTTTAAACCCGTGCAAAGGCGCAATTATCTCAGATAACTCAATCCAGCGATACTAATTATAAGCGGCAGGTGTGTTCGAAGAACCCAATTAGCCGGATCATGATTAGCACGATGATATCATCTTGGATGTGTCATTTGATCTCGGATGTAATAAGCGACGTACGAAGAACCGGCCCCTGTACACTACAGCATGAACAATAAAATAAAACCAATACACTTATTTCAGTGTACGACACAGCCAGGGTTAAAACCCCAACACACAAGATACACTCCCCCAGCGATATTACAGGTTTGGGAAAGTTTTACGAAACGTATCCAACCTTGTAACAATTTTTCATAGTCCCTTATTGGACCATTTCCCCGGAAAAGTCAGAGGCACAGCAGACCCATGTGGCAGCATGGAGATCAGGAGAAGCATGTGCAGATGTCACTCTCACGTTTGTGCATGAGAGAGAGCGTATATTTGCAAAGTTCATGGGTTTGGTCACTGCCTTTGGGTTATAAATGTTATATAAACTGTGAACATAACGCTGGATTTGGAGATGTTTGAAACTGATATGGAGCCGTCCCAGCGCAGAGATGCCGGACATGAACCACATGCGTGAGTCAAATTAATGTCTGTGTTTTGTTGACAATGGGTTAGGTTAGAAAAAATCTTCATCTTTATTTATAAAACCACATTTTTGGATTAGCAAAAACATGACTAAAAACTATAGAAATGACACGAAAAAATTATAAGTGCTTGAAACGAAGTAAATGACAAACTCAAACCATCATTGCAAAGATGTAATTCCATAATTTAAGCACCCAAACAACTGACAAAATACATCAAGAGTCAAACTTAACTTATGGTAGTTAACGCTTTAGAGATTACCATTACAATGTCACCAAGCTATTGACACCTAAACAGACACCTAGCAGAGCTCAATGTTATGGAACGATATGTGGAATCTGAAACAGACAAGAAATCATGATGTTTGGGTTATGTATGTGAAAGTGTATACTAAAATACTGCGTAAAATCTAAAAAAATCCAATCTCAAAGACTCCAGTAACTAACAAAATCAGACCCTGACAAAAAAAACACCTTTCTCTGAGATTTTTGGCTAACAATCCGCACAGTAGAAAAACCAGTAACCCTAACCTCAAGACAACATTCTATTCTGTCCCCTTTTAAATACATGAAGCTGTAAAGAATGCCAATTAACATCTGACATTTGAAAAGCCAAATGATTTTAAGAAACCAAATTCCTGGGCAATCCTGGGTAAAAGAAACCCCGGAGCATCATAAGCAGTAGGGAAACAGTAAAGAAGAAAAATACAACTTTAAACCATTTTGGAAGCAAATAACCACATACTGTACATTTACATATTTGGATCAACATGTTCCCTGGTGGCTGTGGCCTCTTTCAAAAGGTTGATGCACGCTGCCAAAGAGCAAAAGTGGTTCAGGAATGGTTTTAGGAACACAAGATTGAGGTACTGACTTGGCCTCCAAATTCCCCAGATCTTGCTCCAATCGAGCATCTGTGGGATGTGCTGAACAAACAAGTGCGATCCATGGAGGGAACACTTAGCAGCAGATTCTTCAAATTTCAAACATCTTTGTGCTAGATACCAAAGCACACCTTCAGAGATCTAGTATAGTCCACGGCTCAGGATGGTTTTGGCAGCAAAAGGGGACCAACACAATATTAGAAAGGGAGTTATAATGTTATGACTGATCGGTCAATTTGATTTGAGAAATATTAAACTGCACAAGAGCCAATCACAGCTAAACAGTTCGCTTGTTACAGCTGTGATAATGTGGTTTGAGTTAAACGCTTCTGGAACATAAATCTCCAGTAGATGAACTGAACATAGCCGAAATAATCTTTTGTACACCAGATATTTAAATTGGCCAACTGTTCTAAAAATGATTCTGCTTTTAGATTTTTATACTTTTCACTGAATGACATTCTTAATGGTTTAGAATTATAATATAAAATTGTACAGCCATGAAATGGTTCCAGCGCAACTGGACTGCAGGGAAAACTTTGTTAATCCAAGCAACTTCTGAATTGATGGAGCACTAGAAAAAAAGGTAAAACCCTAAAAACTATAAACAACATCCCTCAGGATCTTTAATGCTCTTGGTGCAGGACATAACTATGCAAAAACTATCTGGTAAGCGAAGGTGAATATCACAAGAAAACCATGGCCATTGGCATCATTTTCACAAGGTTAATGTTGAGCCATTAAACAAAAATGCAGATGCAAAATGGGTCTCATTTCTGAAACATCTGAGGACCAAGAACTTTCAGAGCACTTTTCCACTGGGTCAAACATTTTTTATTTGTAACCGTTTAAATCAGTGGTGTGGAAATTTTGAAATCATGGCTGATAACTGAGGTCTTCAGAATGCAAACCCATTCAATACCTCATTGCTCAGTCATTCAAAGAAACCACTTTGGAATAGTGCCATGCCAAAACAGACTTTCAATCCAATCCAGTGGAAAGCAATAAAAAAATTTCTAGGACCCTATGGGGATTGCAGTTCTTTGGTTTGCAGTGTATCCTCAAGATTTAGACCCCTTCAAAATAAGAGCCAGACTGTTCAATACAACAGAACCTACATCGTACTTCCACATAACAAGGCTGAATGATAATTTGCTTGAATACTAAATGTGACTATTCTATAAGCTGCAGAAAGAACACTGACATTAAGATCATGATATCTACAGTCCTAAAGAGGTTCAATCAAAACACAATTTAACATCTGCCGATAACTGCAGTCAACCGCAAGACTGTGATTGGCTGATTCATTAACATTTTAGGCATTTGGCAGATAACCCTATAACCCTTACATTGCTTTATCCTATACATTTTACATAGGTATTTGCAATCCCCTAGGATCAAACCCATTAACCTTGCATTGTTAACGCAATGCTCTTACCACTGAGCTACAGGAAAGCCAAGCTTAAAATGGGTTTCATTTGGGTGAGAGCTAAACTCTTCAGGAAGGTAGATTGCCGACAGTTATACAATCCTAAACACCACCAGAACATGTTACAGAAAATTTATTTGGTACAGACAACTAGCCCGTTAACAAAGATGACTAGTTAACAAATAGCGAAATTAAATTACTGACAGTGATGTTTACAATGACCATAAGAGGGCATAACCAGTTCAAAATGTATGTGTGAGATAAAGAGTGTGTAGCTGCAGCAATAAAAAGAAGACAGCTTTCTTGATATAAGAGAGGCAGTTCCAAAAAAGTTAAGAATATCAAAAAAGCAATATACCAGGTGCAAAATGTTAGTTTTCTTGCTTAAACCCACAGGCAGATGTGCAGGTCTTCATTCAAGCACTGGATCTTCCACTGAACAAGCTCACAACAACGGTTTAAGAAATACTTCCACATAGAGAAGTACAAATGTCACTCAGTTATCTGCAACCGAACGAGAAACTAGGAGGAGAAATTCAACTTCAACAAACTGCGTTGAAACAGCCCGACATAACATGATCAATGAAGTCTCCATCACAGTCTAAATGACACCGGCAGAAGCCAATATTTGGCAGTAGACAAGCAGAAAATCAAGCTGGACCAAAGACAAATTACATTATGAAATGCAGTTATATTTAAATATTTGTAACGGATATGCTCAATGTACATGACACTTTAAAAGGTTAGATCACCCAAAAACATTGGACCGGACTGATTTTCATTTCACGAACAGAAAGCCCCTTCATTCCTTTTGTGATCCACCTAAAATGGTAAATTATTTTATTTTAGGATGAACTATTAATTTGAAGCACCAGCCCGGACTCAAAGCTACTGCACAAAACATGTTGACCGAGGTACTGCATTCCCTATAAAACTGGAAGAGATTTTAAATCCAAGTGTACCATTATAGAAATACACACTGTTCTAGTATTCACATCAATACATGGTGTTAAATCCAATTGTCTGGCAGATGTACATTGCTGCAGAGTAAAGATCCAACACTAATAAAACACCTGAAGCAGCAAATCACAGTCTTACAGTTCACTTGAGGTTACAGGTGGTTGTGTTAACGTGGTTGGATCTAAAACTCTTAACACACAATGCATTTATGCTTTCTGGAGGAGTGTCCTTTATGAACACAGAAGTTTGTGATCTAACAGAGGCTCTTAGATATAAAAACCATGAGGCATGAACTTTCAACATTATGAAGTGCTGTAGCCTAAACTACATAGTTTCCAAGTAAAAGAAAACCGCATATAAACTCAAAGCGCAAAACACTTGAAACACTTGCTTTCCAGACTTGTAGGAAGATCAAACCTGAAAAAAACATCCACAGACTTAGACTTGTAGAAACATTTCTACAGGTCTGGTTAGTAGAGGGGATATCTCCACTAACGCTACATTCGACCCGCGGTTGAAAAGCAGGAGGGTTGTAGAGAGAAGGTCAGAGAACATTTTGAGAGGAATGAGCGACAGGAAGTGGGCTCACCGGCGTAGGGAACTGAAGGATTGAGACGAGGCTCCGATCGGTGGGAAGAGACAGCATCCGTCTCGATCAGTGCTGTATTAGCAGAAGCTGCCACTTGAATAGCCTGGGTCTGGTCCAGGTGTTGGGCAAATGCCGCGAGCTGTTGGGAGAGAGTCGAGATGCCAAGACAAATCTCTGCCACCTCCTGCTGCTGACATTCTAATAGCACTCCCTGGCTTGGTGAAAATCGACCTCTCCTGCAGAGTCCATCTTTGGTGGCGATGTACTGTCACAGTGCACAAAGGGACTCCGATGCAGGTAAGGTAAACAGTTCATTTAGACAGGGCTCCACAGAGAGAAACAAAAGAAAGGCAGGGAACTCCTGTCCAAACACTCAGGTACACAGCTGGCTGAGAAAACCAAAAAATCCGGGAAAGGTCAACAGAAACCAAAAGGACCGAATGGGGAGAAAATAATCCAAACCGGCTCACGAGTTGCCACGTTCCTACGAATAACAAAAATGTTAAGCACAAAGCACAGCAAGAGCAACACTGTAACAAATCATTACATCGCCACAAAGAGAGCTGGCACAGCCAAGCTAAAATAGAGGGAACAGCGATGAGGAACAGGTGAGGGTAATTAGCCAAAACAAGGAGGCTAAACAGGGTACCAGACGAGATAAATCAACAAGGACAAAAATACAGGAGAGAAATAAAACACCAACCAAAAAATACATAAAACAAAAGGCTAAGCCTGACACACTTGCTTTCTAGACCTGCAAAAAACATCCACTCACCAGACCTGTGGAACCATTCAAGTTCAAAAACTTGTAGGAATAGCCAATTCACTTACCACAAGAAACATCCTAACTGGCTACCCAGACCTGAAGAAACATTCAACTTCCAAATCCTGTAGGAACAGCTTGTGCACCTACCAGATTAATAAAGACATTACAAATACCTACCTGACCTGCAGTAGGCCCCTCACTCACTGGTTCTGCAGAAACATCGAACTCACTCAAACCTGGAAAAACATTACCAGTCACTCATCAGACCTAAAGAACCATTAAACTTCCAAAACCTTTAGGAACGGCCCACTCACTTACCAGACATGCGTCATCAATTTCACACTGTAGGTGTTTTCGTACAGTTAGATTTTGATGTTTCTACAGGTCTTGTGAGGGGGGATGCAACGGTGTCCACTCTCTCACCAGACGTGTAAACACCTTTAGAAACATTTTCTAACCAGACCTGTAGAAACATCACCACACTCAGGGAACCTGTAGCATCATCTCCAATCTCTCAGCTGATCAGTAGAAAATCACCACTCACTTACCAAATGAGTCCCATTTGCTCAGCATACTTCTAAAAACATCCCCAAAAAAATACCATTTCTATAACAGAAATAAATGTTTGGATAAAGCACATTGTTCTGGAAGAAGTGAATTCTTTGAATATGTTGCCAAATGTAATATCCATGTAGAGAGGAGGACAAAACTAATCAAACAGTAGTGCATCCAATTCCACTGAAACCATGAAGACCTCCATCTAGGAGCAGCTCGATCTACACTTAAACCACATAGAACCACCATGTAGTGGATTTAAATACTTGAAAAATGTAACATTTGGCACACAAAACGCAGTGCTACAAAAATCACACATGTATTAGGAGTCCTCATAGAAGTGAAGAGTGCACCACCTAGAGAAACCCAAAATAAGTGCTAAACTAAATCTCAATCTGTGATGCTTGAGAATCAATACGCAAATCCCAAACAAGTTAATTCAAAGTTGAATCACACCCTAACCCTAACTGAAACAAGAAATATATCAAAGGCTTACAGAAAAGTAAACTTTATAGACATCAGTTTAGGAAGAAGTTTAAAGTTCATAATGGCCATTACACTGTCCCTCCTAAACGGTCATACACCTTAAATAAAATGTTTAAAACAAATTATACAGTAGAACATAAGCAACACAAAAAGCAAACACAGATCAAATTCAATTGGTGAAATAACAAACATTTTATGCAAAGATGTAAAAACAAAACGACAAATTTGTTTTTGCACTCACTGTAGTACACATGGCTGATCCTCAAAGAAACCAAGCCAACAAACGAAGGGATGAGTATTTGTTGCAGCCCATTTTAAGTCCACCTCAACCCCGCCTTCTGCTTTCATAGCCAATCATTATAACAGGCCATCTTTCCAGCCAATGAGCTTTCATTGTTGCTGTAATGCATTATCAAACCTGCTCGTTACACCAGAGGGGAATTGCACAAAAGTAGAATAAAGAAATCCAGGATAATTGAGCAAGCGCGGCTTGAGCTAGTCTGCTTGGCGCATTCCTGGCTTAATTGGTTTGCATGTTTGCTAAGCCAGGATGACAGCGGAAGCTAAGTCAAGCCAGGTGTAGATAGCTGTGATGAGTGCACGTTCACGGAATTCTTAAATAGACCTCGCCATCGCTCACAGAATCACCGATGGGAACATGGATAAAAGTCGCGCTTCATAGTTCTATGAAGAGGTGAAAGATACCTTAAAAATGCAAAACCAACGCCATAACTAACTCTTTTCCCGCCAGGCTTTTTAAAAAAGTTGCCTGCCTACCACAGCGTTTTTTAACATTTTCAGCAAATTTTAATGGCTCACAGTACATTTTCTGTAAAGAATATATGAACAAACAATATTTCAAATGAAAGAACATAGTCTCAGGTTTTAAACAAAAGAAACTGTATTCTTCTATCTTCCTTTGTTCGACACTTTGATTAAATGAGGGTAGGTTTCTTCAAAAATGCATCACTTTGATTAAACAGCTGAGATAATTACGTTTCTTGAAAAAGATTACAGCCAGAACAATCATTAAAAACCAAAAAAAAACTTACGTTCTAGGTTCTGGGATTCTGTACTTTTTCCCATAGGTGTGTAACAGGGCCACCTGCTGCACAACAGTACAAACTCTGATTGCCGTAATAACTTGTCTTTGGCGGGGAACCGTTTTTTTTTAATGATGAGATAACTCGTCAATGGCGGAGAACACGAGACAGCCTGGCAGAAAATAGCGGACCGGCTTAATGCATAAGAAGTCCAAAACTGTAAAGCTAATAAAAAGTGCTCCACTGGAACTGTCATAATTAGGCAATAAATAAAGGAGTAAAGGAATTACTTTTGAAGTCCACTAATCAAATAATGCAAACAATTATCGACAATGTGTGTCATTTAATCTATTTTTATCATTTTACGTTTTTATCTTTCTATCCTTCATAAAGAACAAACTTGTCTGGCTATAAAAGGACCTGCAAGTTCAAATTAAATATAAGAACATTTTGCAGGCTGGTAAGTGACTTTAAAGTAGATAACAGTGAACAAATAAGGTGAATAGATTAGGTTTCAGCGGACATGTTGAATGTCTGTATGATTGTAGCAGTTTAAAAAAAAGCCCATAGAACTGGAACAGGGGATAGCCCACCAGTAAATCTACGTTTTGTAATCTCAATTACTGCAATAAAACACATATTTATGAAACCTTTGATGGCAATTTGACAGGCAGTCTTCATTAGCATAGCAATATAACACTTGGCCTGAGTAATAATGTTACAACTTGAATCAATATAAAAAAACTGTTGCCATTACAAACAGCCAACAGATTTAAATGAACTGAAAATTGACCATATTTGTAATATTTTAATACAGGATGCATGCCAACACATTTATTGCTCACAGGATTGACGGTGGAAATACAGGTGAATCACTAGGATTCATTTTAGCCTGGTCAGGAGCAGGCTGGCTGCAGAGAATTAATCACTATAGTAACTTGGCCAGGTTAAGTTTGAGCTGCTTTCATTCAACCGACTTGAGGCTAAATTCAGCCAGGATAACCAACATATCCCGGCTTAATCCCTTATCTTGTTTTTTGTGCAATACCCTCAGGTGGTGAGAAACTTTGAATTTAGCAAAACTATGGATGAAATGCAATTGATTTATATTTAAACCGATCAAGTGAAAAGCCTGTGACAAATGAACAAAAAGAATAAAACTAACTCTTTATTTTTCTCTCAACAGGTATTGTTCTGGCTTTTGTGGAAACGTGTCACTTTGTATAAGCACCCGTTTTATTATTGTTGCTGTACGACATATCACTTACTCCTCCCTGAACTCTCTGTATGTCGCTTTGGATAAAAGCATCTGCTAAATGACTTATTGTGATAAATGTGTGTTAATGGAGGATGATAAGAGCGCTATACTTCACTTAAGTGTTAAATGTTATGTTTTGCTTAGTTTGTCCACAATCAGCTTCATTTGTGTTAGCTCGTGTCGAGTTTGTGGTCAGAAATACTAAAGCTCATCATCCATAGGGCAATTCAAGCATTATGGATCGGACATAAAAACACTCAGGGAAATATGAACAGACGGTTCAGTATATTGGTAACAAACCCATTCTCAAAGCCCTTGTTGATAGCTTATACATCAGAAAATCATCAGTCTATGCACAAGTTTTCTCTTTTAAAAGGGGATTTAAACAAGCGTTATGTGGATTTGACAAAAGAAGGACAACATTTTTGCGAGACAACAAACCTTTTTGGATTTCTGTGTATTAAAATGCACAAACCTGATGCAATTATACCCAAGAAATGGAGTCACATGCTGAAATGATGAGTTCTTTGTTTTTCTTTTCTTCTTCATGCAAGGGGCATAATCACAACATGCAGTAAGGGGAACATGCCCACCAATAAGACTCATTTCCCCCCAAATAACTAATTAGCTTATTGACTCATGATTGACAAGTTCACGTGTTTGCCGCTGAACTGAGCAGAACAAGACAGAAAATCAATTTGCACACATATTTTGAATCAGAACCCCATTGTGAAGGACAAGTGATATGGGGTTCCATTTATGATCTGCTTTTAACCCGTCCCAGAGCACACATACACACAGCAGTGAGTAACACATACACCCAGAGCAGTGGGCAGCCATTGCTGCGGCTTGGGGGGATCAGTGCCTTGCTCAAGGGTCTCACCTCAGCAGTGGCATTGAAGGTGGAGGAGAGAGCTGATCATTCATTCCCCACACCTACACTATCTGCTGGTATTGAGGCTCCAACCAGCAACATGTCTCTAACCAATAGGCCATGGCCGTCTCCACAATTCAACATTTATGGCTTTTGCAGGTTTACGTGTTTAACAGTGAAAGAAAGAATTGGATTGATAGTCAGCAAAAAATGTCTGTGTTGAGAAAACTAGGCTGTAAAAAAAGCCACCCAAGCATTTTTTCTATTTTTATTTTACTTAAAAAGGACTAAACACTTTGAGTTTATACAAATACAGCAATGAAAAACATGACATCAGGGTTCTTTTCCAGTGCCCCACAGCCTTAAAGCCCTTGCAGTTTGCTGTAAAGAAGAGAAATAAACCAGAAGTGAAGGTATAGCCCAAGGCGTTTAAGGAGCGCTGACCCGGACAGGGCTTGAGACCAGTCCCAGACTAACTGAAATGTTAGAGGTGTCTTGATCCAAAACAACTTACACTGACACATCTTAAAATGGATCAGTCCGATTGTTTTGTCTCAAGATGCAACCAGTAATGTTTTTTGTAAAGTATGTTTTTAAAAACGAATTAAATATCCTAGTTTCACTAAGGCCTAGTCCTGATTTAAACGAATCCCTGTCCAGGAAACCGCCCCTAAATCAGTAAACATTCAGGAAGTCTTTGATTGGGTTCATTAAGTCATACCTGTCCTCAACAGTTCTGTTGGAAGGATAATACACCTTAAAGCTAAAGCCACTTCTTGGGAAAGAGCCCTGCAAAAGAAAGAGAGCAACAGATTTCATCATGTGTATCACATACTGAATGACCAGCCACGTTAATCTGTTTCAAGTTCAAAGACATCAGTGTACCGGGTTGATGCACAGACAGTCCGTGTTGGAGATGTTGAATGGGTCGTATTTGTCAGCGAAGATGATGACATCAGGCACAGGATAGACTCTTAAGGTGTGGTCATACGCCCAGTGCACCGGGCAGACATACAGAGGGAGAGGAGTCAGGTGGCCCTGTGACAAGATGGTCTTCACAAACTGTTGAACAAAAGCAAAGTCAACTTTACTGCCGTCTCATTTGAAAATCGTCTGAAATACAGTAACTGGCAAATATCTGCCTCCTTTTATATTATTTGAAAAACTGGTCTGTTCACATCTAAAGAAAACAATTCTCATTGGGTGACAGCTGACATATATTAAGAAACACATTTCTCAGATAAGTTTTTTTCCTCTCAGATTTGTTTTGTAAAGCTTCTTTACTATTAAAGCTCTGCTGTTTGGTAAAAATGCTTCATTCTGAAAAAGTGCTACAGAAGTGAAATTGAACATAATTTCCAAAATGATCATTGATGATAAAGCATAACAAAGACTTTTAGATCCATTTACATTTGGCAGACTTTTCTATCTGATGTCAAACCCATGACTTTTGTGTTGCAACAACAATCAAGCTACAGGAACATTCAGTTCATTCCATGTCATTGTGTGACGTCTGGTGTGTGCAGATGTCTGTGACGTAACATTACAAAGCTTCTGAAACACCTGACCAGAACTATGTGCAATTGTGAACAAATATGAAAAGACGACTCTGATCTGGACTCGGAAATCTGTCTGGAGAGCAATCCTGACATAAGTCATATTTTCACTAGTGGTCTCAGATGTTTGGGTGGAATGAACTTAAATGTTCAGGATAACAACCCAGAAAGAAAGATTGGAAAACAAACATCTAACTCACATGGCTTGGAATGTCCAGGGTCGTGCTGGGGACTCGAACACAGTTCCTGCACATCTTGTTGACGAGGTCTTCTCGAATCACTACAATCTCTTGACTGCAGTACTGAATCCTGTCGATGAGGGCGTAAGAAACTCAAATCAGATCATGCAAACACACACACGTACATACAAATGAAGAGTCCATCCAGAGACCTGCAGGGGTTGGTGGTGAAGACGGAGAAGGGAACTCGCTGTGTGAATTCTTCTGTGATGTGCTCAGCCAGAGGAGGTCTGTGATCACAAACACAATCATCTTCATTCAGTGAAGTAAAGAGTTTCAGTGTTTGATCTAAACTGACATACAGTAACCAGTGGAAAGTAAAATACCTGGGTAATACAGCGCCAGGTCCTGGGTCTTGTGGGCCAGGAACAAACACAAAACGACTGCTGCAAGAACACATTCAAAGCGGGTCAAATGAGTCCATAACACAATCTTCATGTGAGAAAGATAAACCCTTCACTGCATTCAGAATAACAAATGACAAACAAACGCTTACAGGGCTATGAGAGACTTAAGAGTCTTACCTTTGGTGAATGCTGGGATACTCACAAATGAGGTCAGCTAGAGCTTTAAAAGACTCTAAAAACAACATTTTGTTACTTTAACTCTTGTCACTTTAGAATAAATGAATGCAGGAACAAATGTTCTTAAAATGGAACAAACCTTTGAGTGCTTTTATTTGGTTTTTACCATATGGTGCAGAAGAGAAATTCCCACAAAAGATGAAGCATGTGGGTGGCATAGCAGAATACCCTGCAAAAGCACATTTGACTTGTTCAGAAATCAACTTCCACTCCGATCATTCAGATTTCTTTTTCATTTATCAAGCGTATTTATATATTTCCTGCTTGTCTGTTAGGTGCTTGACAAACACATTTTAAGCCCACAAAGCTGTTGTGTGGAGTGATTCTGTGATATTCTCTCTACATATTTACAGCCAGGTGTGAAATGTGTCTTTACTAACAGTGTTATTTCACTGCGATCAGTGAATCGAGGAAATAATACATCGACTGAATCTCGAAATGAAGTGAGGAAAACCAATGTTCAGTTATTAAACTCCTTTTATTGGAATAAGTGCTCTGCATTTCACCAACCCAGATGCACACACGCCGCAGTATTGAACATGAACACACCCCCAACCCCCCCGTGGAGTAAATACAGCGTTGGTGCCCTGCTCAAGAGCACCCCCTTACCAATAATAATAGCTCTTCAGTTATAATAGAGAAAATATCCTAAATCTAACTCCTTCTGGATAAAGTGTGTGCTGAATGAATAAGTGTAAAACTGTTCCAACATTTGACATCGTTTTGTTCTCACCTGCAAACATGTTGTGAATCTTCTCCAGGACCTCCACACTGTCCAACCACACATCTGACACAACAACAAACATGGCGTCTTCATTCTCCTCTTCCAGCTGCTTCAGTTTGGCTGACGTCTTGACCGCAGTAGTTGACGGACCACCAAAGAAGTTTATATTGCCATAATATGCCCTTGACATAGAAAAGCAAAAGCTAGCGAGACGTAAAATGATGCTGATTAAATGTTGGTCATCTAGTAATTCCTAACCTGGTGATAGAAGAGGGTTCGGTGGGTGGGAACCCAAAAGCATTAACGTGAAACACAGAATCCTCGTACCATCCTGCAAATGTGAAAACCATGACGTGACACTTTTCCACAATCCAAGAGAAGAACAAACAACAGTTTCTTGTAGACTCACCCTCTGCCAGGACAAAACAAGACTCTGTGTACAGACCACTGTGAAACTGGTATGACCAGCATTAAGGAACAAACAGATACCATACTGCGACAGGATGAAGACAGTTAAACATGTTTCATGACACACATGGGAAGGATATTGCCTTTGAGATGTTCAGCTGCACCGTACCACTGGGATCCTCCAGGTAAAACTTGCCCTGAAAGTGATTTGACCAATATAAACCTAACTTGGTAAAGTGCTCTGATAAATCCCTCAGTTCCTGACACGCAGGTCTCTACAGGTGTTGTGTGCGCTCACCGTAGCTGGTGAATGTAATATTGTGTATTTTAGCATAATAGAGCCAGTTTAAGCCAGGAGCAGGCCTTCACAGATGACCTTTCAGAAATATGACTTGAAACAAAACATTAACTGGTGTGCAGCACCTAAACAATATCACTGATATGTTTTAAGATCTGTCTGTGCAAGTTGCCTTTAGCTCAAACACGCATTTTGGTCTGGGACTATCTTTTACTTTCATTACGATGCTAATGTTCAGTTATGAACAGGTGTGTGAATACCTCTTTCAGCTGTGTGATCATTCCCAGAACAATCACCTCACCGAGTTTAGCTGTGCTGCCCAAAAGAGCCTCTACGGTCTTCAGCTGTAAGTCCAATATGAACCTTATTACAATATCATCCATTCATCAGAGTATCAAAACACAGAAGTGTAATGGTGGGTGAACATCAGCGTACATAAATATACTAAGACAATAATATACAACATATACACTAGACAAAGAACCCACAAAATACAGAATATGCACAATAAAACAAGCTTGGAAGTCATGTTTATTCTTACCTGAAATTTATTTCTTCCTTCATCTGGAGCTGAACCAATCACAGGAGGGGTGAAAAGTTCATGTCTGTGTGTCCGCTGTTATACAGAACAACATAAAGACGTAGAGTAATTACATACAATAATGATGATATGATGAGGGCCCCATTCACTCCTCTCATTATTTATTGCTTTCATAATTCGTTTAAAAGATTAGTTATAAATTCCAAACATCAATAAATAAAATTCAGTGTCAGTGAAGCACAGCAGTGACATGATGGGGTACATAAACAAAAGCAAAGACTCTTGCCTGCTGTAAGATGGTGTATCGCTCTCTAAAGAGCTCAGCTTTATCTCTGGATTGACCACAGAGTTTGGGGGTCGGATGGGTTGTCATGCTAATACTGTAAAAATAAAAGCCAGAGGTCATATTTGTGGTGCTATAAGATAAACTCATCGGTTAAACGGAATTCAATCTCATCTGACTAAAAACATTTCAATTGTCATGTGTAACCAGTCCTACTCGAACCGCTCTGCACGGGCCTCGAACCGGCGTCGGTCCGGATGAGAGACGCTCGAGGAAGCTAAAGATCGCCGCCTCGCGCCTCTTGACGTCCGCACATCTCTCTCTCGCTGGCCTCCGTTACACATGCGCTTGATCTGCTTTAAACATTAGATAAACGGACCGTGGCAGGATGATAGAAAATGATTCTTACGGGACAAATTTCTTTCTCTCTGTGCTGTAGAAGAATCGAGGCACATCAAAAGCTCCAATAATGTTGAAAACATTTTCTCTGCGATAAACAGAACATGAATGTCACGGACAGTAAACGAGTGCGCGAGATCATATGCTGTAGAGAAACTCTCACATGGTCTCATCACATGACTGACTGCAGTCCTGCACCGCGGTTTCTACCACCGACACCTCAATCATGCTGGACGACACTAACAACACACAGCACAGGGAAGACATCAGTATGATCATCAGCATCACACACAGCATCCTTCACGGTCATAGACGAAACTTACGTGGTTGTTTTTCAACAGCATCTAAGATTCGCTCGAGAACTTCATCGAGATCTGCTTCACTGACAGACTCCAGAACTTGCAGCAGATAGCGACTCGACTCACTGCCCAAACAAAACCACAAATGTCATTCATGAGTGTTCATCGAGGTGCTGTCAATGTAAGTTTAATATTCACGAGAATATCATTATTGTTCCACACATCGTTTCTTAGTCAAGAGCAGTAATGTAGGATTATAATGTGACATACGGTCGCAGGATTAATCCGCGCATTTTAAAGCCCGCGTTTACTCTCTGCTTCAGCTTGCGTTCATCCATCTTCGTCTGCTCCCGCGAAATCATCGACGCAACTTCCTCTTCAACGCGTTCCGTTCCGTAAACAACTCGCATCTTTCAAAATAAAAGTCACGTTTCGCGTTTAAGTGGCAAAGAGATTTTCTTTATCAAATCTTTGTTTTGTACTTAAGTGTGTTGCCGTTGTTTTGTAGTACATAGTATTTGTTGTTAATCTCCTTTATATAATAAATGCAACATCGTGAGGTGAGATGAGACACAAGCGCATGTGAAGTGTCTCCAACCAATAATGTGTGTTACGTCTGATGTTGTAATTTAAACCTCCCTTCATGTAATAATATGAATGTAAGAACATATTATTAATAAGAACACGTATTTTATCACAAAATAATAACAATCAGGCTAAATCTTAAATATGTTTCATGAATGCTTGGCTGTTCTGTGTTTCTCTGTTCATCACTGATGTCCAGTGTTGTTTAAATTACTCTGAGTAGGCAATGAATTAATAGTTACTGATCGTTTACATATTCAATAGTGTTATTTAGATTACTGTTCAAATTACTTTCTCCAAAATTATTAAATTACTTCTTATATCCTTCATCACCCTACATTTACGCATTTGTCAGAAAACGATTCGGATTGCATTTCCTATACATTTTTATCCAAGTATGTGCAACCATTGGGATCGAGCGCAAGACCTCCCCGTTATTAGCGATGTTCTCAACCCACTGAGCTACAGGAGAACACTTGAGTTCACTCAACACTGCTCATCTCACATTCAACATTACAGACTTATAACCCAACACCGAATAGTTCATTTTTTGTTTCTGCTTAAGATAAACTGCTTCATATTGGTTTTGTCACAGGTGAAGAAAAAAACATGAACAAGTTTTTTCAAATATTATTTGTAGCACTTATAAGATGAATCACCATTAGCTAGTGTTCTAGTGACGTTCGTTGTTTATTCATAAACTCATTTGTTTTGTTTTTATAATTATTGTTATAATCAGTAACGTCAAATGTAATCAAGGGATTGACCCGTGACGTCAGAGTAGAGCGAGGTGACGTCTGTCTCTGTTGTTTAAGCGGGTTTCTATGGTTACAGTCGCAGAGCGCCGCACTCCATTAGTTGAAGTTTTTTAGTCATTGAACTCGCAATAAATTAATATAGTGTCGCCAAAAAGTAGGAAAGAACAATGGAAGCGCTGAATTTGTCACGCGAAGAAGTCAATCGAATGAGCGAAGCTCTTAAAGACGAAACGTTCCGTCAGTTGTTGAGTGAATACGCCGCAGAGATCTCGAACCCGGACAACAAGAGACAATATGAAGAAGACATCACACAGCTCGAGGCAGATCGAGGCATGCACGTGCAGTTCATTCACCCTCAAGCGCATCACGTATTGAAGTCGAGCAGCGCTGGCGGGAAATGTTTTATTAATGTGTGTTGCGATCCGCTGATCGATAAGCCTTCATGTGAAGCGGCTCGAGACAGAGACGGTAATGCGGGTCACAACTGGACTTTACCCCACAGTCTGACACCCGGCAGACCCGATAGAGACGCCAAAGGAAACGCGTGCGTGATTTATGACGCGGTTTTTCATCCAGATGCGCTTCACATGGCGGAGAAAAACGCGAGATTTATGAAACTCATCAACAGTACGGCCATCGGTGGGATTGAAGACTCTTTCCAAATTAAACTGGATAGATGCACAATAAAGCTGCTGAAGAGCAAGTACAAAGGTGTTCCACATCCAGCGGTGATCCGCAAGCCCACATCTGAGTTTATGAAACACCAGCAGAGCAAGTGTGAGGAAAAACTGCCGTTTCCATATCCAGTTGTGTGCTCCACTGCGGCTCCTCGTCATGATCAAACCGCATCTCCATCGTCCAAACAGCCCAGAAAACCACATTACACCTTGAAATACAGATCAGTTGTTGATTTACAAAATTACAGACACTCTCGAGATTCCACGTCCAGCGCGAGACCCAAAGACATCATGGTCATCATCGATTTACCGCTGCTCACTTCAGCACGTGATGTTGATGTCAATGTGACTGAGCGACGACTCGTCCTGGAGACCCAAAGAGGCTCATATAAACTGGAGCTTTCGCTCTCTTATCCTGTGGATGAAGATAAAGGAGAAGCGAAATTCAACAAAACAACAAAGCAGCTGACATTAATTCTCCCTGTTTTACCAGTGAAGAACACTGAATCACCTCAAATGACATGTGATGATGATGAAGATGAAGAGGAGAGAGAGTCTGAGGATAAAGCAGAACTGATGCAGAAAGAGAAACCACACGAAACCGAACCCACAGAATTAAAGGGTTATATTTTAACACAATCCACAAGTGACGGATTTGAGCAGAAAACTGTCGCAGTAGAATCGCTGTGTTTATCAAACAGTAGTGATGTTGATGAAATAAAACCACACAAATATGATACGAGCATTAGCATCATCATGAATCCAACTGAGAGCAGAACCGAAGCGGATGATTTCCCTCACATATGTGTTGCAGAAATAATTCCAGATGATGAAGAAAATCTTTCTGACATGAACATCAATTCACATGAGGTCAGTCATTAGCCTATTTTACTTATCATGACACCGGCTACAGCAGGTGGACAAGTATTCAGTCATTTATTCAATTTGATATTTTTTTCTGTAGATGACGTCTGTCTGCAACATCGGCACCCATATGACAACAGGTGAAGAGTTTGTTAAAAAGCAAACACTGAAAACAACATTTGGGACTACAGCCCACGAGTCATTGATGTCACGTGACATTGACAAAATATACCAGAATTCAACGATGAGCAAACAGCCCAACGTCTTCCCATCACATGAAGAAGAGCCGCAGCGTTCTTCTGGTTTAACCAAATCACTGTCACAAAAACCAGAGACCAGAGAAGACCCAAATTCTGCACTGAATCCTGGGAATGACACTGATGCCATCTTAAATAAGGAAATCCTGGTGCATGCAAAGGAACCAGAAGATGTTGAAAATAATTCAAAATCCCATCCTGCAATTGTGAATGAAACCGAATCAGACAGAAGAGAAATAATTATTTGTGACTACCAGACTTCAGCTGCTCTGTGCTTCCAGAACTCTCTGTGTTTTGATTTGGACTGATGAGGGTAAATGTGTTAAAGGGATACTCCACCCAAAAATGAAAATTCTTTCATGAATTACCCCCCCCCATCTGTCTTGTGAGTGAATGATGACAGAAGTTTCAGAGTTTCCCTTTAATGTTTAGGGAGTGCGATTGTGTTATTGCTGGGGTTCCTCTAGCCTAAATGTGTTGATCAATAATCATTTATTAAACATTCTTATTAGTTCATCCACTAAATGTCATTGTTTAACCAACATAAAAACTTGTTTAAATTGATTTTTGTAATGATATTACATCTTAGGCAAATTGTGTCTCAATTGATGAATACATATTATCCTAATTTTAAAACTTTTTTAAGCTCCACATAAACTTTAAGACTCTGCATTTAGTTTGAATAACTTTTATTTGTTTTACAATATTTATTGTGATGGAGGAATAACCACAATCTCCTAAAGATCCATTAAAATATAGCAAATAATACAGACACTGAAAATAAACACAAGCTTTTGCTCAAGACGAGATTTCTGTGGCAACAAACTCACACAACATCCCGACATGAGGACGCTGCGATCGTCATCATCTCAGTCCACGCTGAACACAGCTGTCCATGAACTCACAGTAACACACGAGCGAGCAGAAATGTCTCTGCACTGGAGCTTCTGTGCCGCCCATGTTGTCCACTAACACAACCGTGTGAGACACTAGATGCAGATTCATGCTGACGGCGGTCTGGATGTAGGAGCTCACGCACGCTCGGCCGCAGTCGCATGCTTTCCAGAACTCCAACTCACCACACAAGTGGAAGGGAATGATGTGAGGTGCATAGGGTATTCTGCAACAAACAAAAACACGTTAACATTTGTGAAAACATTCTATGACATCAAGTGCCTGTTCCACATACTCTGTTGGCAGTGGCTGTTTCTTTACATGCCCATGTCAACAGATTAGCTCATTCACGCGGTGTTCACATTCAGTGTAGCGATCGTTTATGCATCATCAAGACTATTTTTGCTGTACAGCACAGACTGATTTAAAGCGAGAGCACACATATTATGCTCAAAATCATTTCACTATAAGTATAAAGTATATTTTCATGTGAAATACATAAGACTGTTATAATGCGTTTAGGGGAGAGAGTTTTCGTGTCACCCCTCCTCAGGTTGAAGCTGGTATCAATGTTTGCCTACAGGACTCACACTGGATCTGCACCGGCATACTTTCACCCTCCCACAGCCCATCAACATCCCTGCGTTCAGCTAACCAGCGGCGTCTTGACTTCTCATAAGGGCAGTCAATTTCTTTTCCGCTCATTCTCATTCACAACTCCTTCCTGGTGCTCAGAACACTCGGTCATCCACATCTGTCACAACATTCAAAAACTACTTCAAACTCATAAACACTAGATGAGGGTCTAGTGAAGGGTTCCTCAAATCTTACCCTGGAGGGCTGGAGCACTGCTGAGTTTAGCTCCAGCCCTGATCAAACACACCTGAGCAAGCTAGTCAAGCTGTTCAGTGTCACTAAAAAAAATCACAGGTTTGCAAGTTTGATCAGGGTTGGAGGTAAACTCTGCAGTGCTCCGGTCCTCCAGGGTAAGATTTGAGGAACCCTGGTCTAGTGGGTTAAAGCACTGAACTGGTAAATCAAAAGGTTGCTGGTTGGATCCCAGCAGCCACCACCAGTGTGTCCTTGAGCAAGACACTTTACTCCATGTTGCTCCAGGGGGATTGTCCCTGTAAGAAGTGCACTGTATGTCGCTTTGGATAAAAGCGTCTGCCAAATGACTAAATGTATCTCTTCTGAGATACATGAGAAGAAAAACATGAACCCTAACTCTCTCAACAGGTAGTGGTGGAGCTTTTGTTGAAAACAGTAATTCTGAATCAGCACCTATTGTATTATTGCTCCTGTGGGAGATATCACTTATTGCTCCCTGAACTCTCTGTGAGTCGCTGTTGATAAAAGCGTCTGCTAAAAGTAAAATCGTAGAATTTGAGGTTCACAGAAGTCAGAGATCATCAGCATATGTGAAAGCACATCAGTGCATGCCGCTGCCGCATCGGTCCTGTATGCGCACTGCACATGACGTATATGTGAAACAGCCATAGGTGCTTTTCACTGAGCCTCAAATGACCGTGTCATTGATTTGTGACTCCAAGAGCAGCTTCATCAGCCCTCACCTGCGGTCCAGCACAGCGCGCAGCGTCAGCTCCTGCAGCGTCAGCGGAAACGTCAGATGGATGGTGTGTTCCAAAGCGTTAGCTTGAGTAAAGGGGTTCCCAAACAGATCCACGTTTTCAAGACTCAGCTTTCTGAAGTCTCCGGGGAGCACGGTGAGCTGGTTATGAGCAGCAGACAGGTATCGCATCTTCGTGAGCCGTCCGATATGAAAAGGAAGTCGCAGCAGTTTGTTATCATCTAGTTTGAGGTTTACGAGTTCTCGCAGCTGGCAGAAGCGAGCGGGCAGAACCTTCAGCCGGTTCTGACTCAGGTCCAGATGCTGAAGAGACGCCTGCAGAGTGGAATCACACAAAGCGTCACTTAAACTCTCCAGATGATTGTTGTGAAGAATTAATTCAGCGAGGAAGGTCAGGTCCCCGATGGTGGACGGCAGCGTCTTGATGTGATTGTTGCTGAGATCTAACCTGCGGAGCGCTTTGAGCGAGAGCATGCGCATGTCCACCCTGGATAGCTTGCAGTAGGACACCTGCAGCTGCTCCAGGGAATAAGGAAAGTTAGACGTGAGCGGGTAGTCCTTCTTTGACAAGATGGTTAGCTTCTTCTTTGGCTTCTCCACGTCTCTGGCCCGGGCCGGCGCGAGGGTGGAAAGAGCGAGGGTGTCTGTGTCGCTTCCCCGGTGCGCCAGTCGTGCAGCAGAGAGAAAGTTTTTCAAGCCGTTGATATCGGCCTGCAGAAGAAAAACACCAGAAGTCATTTCAAAGACTCGAAATACAGCAGTACAACACCGACAGAACGACATCTCAATTCATGAAGAATGTGTGCAGAAAACAGAATATTTCTCCTGGCATCTGTGAATCAGGTCAAATTACTGCAGATTGAGGGCATAAAGAAAAGAGAATGGACAGACACACATCAGATGATTGAGGGAAATAAAATGACAACAGAAATGTGAAACATGTGACTGAACATCATTCTTACTTTACTCAAGCAGATGTCAACAGCCGGTTCCTTGAGTCGAACTGTAGCTTTGCCCTCTTCAACAAACCACGTGAAGAACTTCTCAATATTCTCCTTCAGCTGGACACAGAACATGAATGTGTACTCTTACAACTGAATATGATCTTGACTTATGAATGACCATTAAACACACTGAAGCATTGCAGGATAATGTCTGTACAGGAGATGAGAAAGTCTTGCCTTGTACTTGGATCCGCTTCTGTCTTTAGATGTGCAGATCAGTAAACACAAGCTGTCCACATGTTTCCCGATGGATAAAACGGCTCGACTCGATTTGCCTTTATTCTTCATTCCGAATGTCGGCAACATCCGATTAATAACCTCCACATCACACTGCAGCTTCATCCTGACTGACACTGGTTAGCACATTAACTTCTTGCAATTACTGATTCAAGTTTCATGAAAACACATTAATGCCAAATTAAACGAACCCTTAGATGGGAGCCCTCGCGCTTAGACTCTAATGTTAACAAACCAACTCTTCCATAACTAAAAAAGATAACATTGATCAGTTAACATTAATCCGTTTTAACGATGTTTCACATCTGATCTGTGGCGAAACACTAGCATGACGATCTTCGCTCCGCGCGCTTCTATACTCTGCACATGCGCAGTACACTGACCTCACAAATATGGCGACGTAATATTACCAGCGGGCATTTCCAGGCAGGGCTTTACACATTAAAATGGCTTTAGGTGAAATGTGTGAACTAGTTTCATGACTCGATTATTTAACAGAGGGAACGTTGTCAGCGTTACTAGTGTTCACTCGCGTGAGTATTCTGTTGACATTACAGCGCGCGTGCATCAGTCAAAGGAACAACAAGATCACGCGCATGATTGATTACAAAAGATCCGACTCACTAACTGATAATTAACAATGTTTATTTATTAATGTGACAATCATATATAACTAACACGTAGCTATTGATAAAGCACTTCCACTTACAGAGTTACACACTCCCCGTCTCTCGCTTTCTCTTGTTCGCGTGAACGTAAACACGACAGAACGTGTGTAGTAACAAATAATGGAGGAAGAAGACAATGTGCTGAACATGGATGATGATGATGATGATGATGATGATGATAATGAGAGGGCTTTGGAATGGGAACATGAGGTTAGAGACGTTCACTGGCTGGATGATGATGATGATGGTGATGAAGAGGAGATGATTTTGTCCAGGAAGCGTCCAGCGGAGCGCAGCGGTCACGTCGCTGTCATTGATGGCACCTGTATGTATGTGTGGGGGGGTTATAAGGTCAGTCACACTCCTAACACAACCACCTGCGGTGAAATCTGAAGACATGCTTCAAACCTTCTCACTGTTATTCTTTTAGAATGCTGAAGCTGCTGACTGGTACTTGCCAAAGAATGAAATCTGGATATACAACATGGAGACGGAAGGATGGTAAATTGGCACTTAGGGATTGGGAAAAGGGTTTGTGCAGTTTAATATGTTCACTCATAAAAGATTGACATGCAGGAGAATGAAGCGTTCAGAGGGTGATGGACCGGACTCCATGTCAGGCAGCTGTGGCACGTGTGTGGATGGCGTTCTCTATCTGTTTGGAGGTCACCATTCCACAGGAAACACAAATTTGGTTCGAATGTCTACTCATCTCACATGTAGGGTGTCAGTACAGACAGGAAGTGAATGAACAGCGCTGTCATTATCCACAGCTGAGGTGCCCTAGAGCCACTGAGGACACTTTCATCAATGTAACACTACGTGTACCTAAGTACAAACTTCCTCTGTTCTGTCAACCACTGCTCCTGGTGTCACTCCCTCTGTTCTGTGCATTCTGAGCATGGGATACCCTACCTGTACACAGGTCACTTCATCTCTTGTCCGTTCTTCACTTCAAACACATGACTTTGCTTTCTGCTTCTGCTCTTTGGTGTCCTGTAGGTGTATCGTCTTCCACTGAGAAGCCTAACACTCCGCTGGGAAAAGATGAGCGACTTAAAGGGCCTGGCGCCTACGAGTAAAGACAAACTGGGCTGTTGGGTTTACAAAAACAAGTAGGTGTTTCTGATTCTAGCAGAAAGTCTTTGAGTAGATCATTTGGACAGACGTGTATGAGACAACCTCACCTCTGTCTGTGTAAAGATTCACTCTTGTCTCAGAAGATCTTTTTGTAAATTTAAATCGGAATCAACAATCCTAATGTTGTTCAGCATGATACGGCCTTTCCTATGAAAACATCCCCACGCTGTAGATGTGTGTGCGTACACTGTTAATGAACGAGGACGTCGACTTGTTTGATGTTCCTGGAGCTTGTGTCATGTGTTCACACAGGCTGGTGTATTTCGGGGGCTATGGCTACGCCGCACCGCCCGGTCACAGAGGAACCTTTGAGCTTGATGAAATGGTGAGTCACTGTGTGTTTCAATCGATATGAAAGTCTATTTGAATGAATGTTGAGCAGATGATGAATGCGTCTCAGGGAAATCATGTGGGCAGAGGTTGGAACAATCACATTCACATCCTGGATCTCGAGACATTGACGTGGAGCCAACCCATCACAAAGGTGAACCATTTTCACTGATTCATGCATCTGCATCAGCTGTGACTGTTGTCTGTGACTGTTGTCTGTGTGTGGTTAGGGAAATGCTCCGTCCCCGCGTGCTGCTCACGCCTGTGCCACGCTGGGTAACAGAGGTTACGTCTTTGGAGGTCGTTATATGGTGAGAGCTTGTTTTGTTTGGATGGTGAAGATTCGTCTTCTCTGTGGTACCAATGTGATTCTGTGTTAAAAAGTGTCTCTGTTTTGCAGGACCATCGTCTCAATGATTTGCACTACATCAACCTGGACACGTGGACATGGAGTGAAATGTGAGTTGACTGTGTTAACAGCTGTTGGAAGGCCATTGAAGTTCTGTGAAATGTATAATTGACTTTTGACTTTAGATGTTTTCCTCAACGCGGTCCGACGGGTCGTTCCTGGCACTCTCTGACCTCAGTGTCACCTGATCATCTCTTTCTCTTCGGGGGCTTCACCACCAACAGAGAAACGCTGAGTGAGTGACGCATGTAATGCAACGTTTGTCTGCCAAAGCGAGCATGCTGGCGCTTCATAGGACTCTTTGTTTTTCCAGGTGACGCTTGGATCTACTGCGTCAGTAAAAATGAGTGGAAACCATTCAATCCTGAGCAGGCGGGACGTCCCAGGTGCGTCTGTGTTCTGACACTGTTGTGATGTGCCACACGTCTCATTGGCAAAGAGCTTTACGCGTGTGCGTTTTTGTGTTTTCTGCAGATTGTGGCACACAGCGTGTTTGGGTCATGACGGTGAAGTATTTGTGTTTGGAGGTTGTGCCAATAATCTTCTCTCAAGTGAACTAGCGGTGAGGTTTTACTCTCAGAAATAAGAGAAAAGTGAAAGTGAATCATTTCATCAACTAGCAACTAGATTTTCCTTTTGTTAGAAATAGATTTTCATCTGTACATTTTCAGTTGTACAGTTACAGTAAACATGAGTCTGGTTCTCCTTTAAATTCATGAATGTTTTCATGTTTACAGGCTCATAGCAATGATCTGTTGGTATTCAGCGTGCTGCCCAAATCACTTCTCAGGTGAGGCCGGGTTAGGTGTTTCCTAAAGGAACATGATTGTGTGTGTGTGTGTGCTTATTGTGCTGTGTGTGTGTTCAGGCTGTGTTTAGATGCAGCTGTCCAGTACAGAAAACAGACGGAGCACCTGTGGGATGTTTTACCCAAACATCTGCTGCTTCAGCTCAAACAGAGAATCATTGGAGATGCTTGAGGATCAAAACCTCGCGAGACTAGAGACAAAAACATCAGTGATGTTTGGCCCTGACATTTTTGTAGAAAAACAAAAGGATTTAACAAAAATATGTTATGTCAACTTTTTAACCCACATTCATTAGCTAATGTCCCTGTATTATTGTTGACTTTTTTTATTGTGGTCACATTACAGTTTATAGAATAAAATTTGCTCAATCAAATACGAACCCAATTTGTGTCTAGTTTGGGACCTGAAATGGCTTTAAGAAAACGGCAGAAGGACATTAAATGGTCTATTAACTACAAACTTCACTTCCATCACCATAATGCAGTGATTCATCCTATCTGATCATAAGAAAGTGAAGCTTCATGTGATGGATGCTGAAGATTTGAATTCATCCCCTGAATGTATTGGCTCCAGCTATGAGATTACCAGCAGTAAACTAAAGAGTCATTGACCTATCTGTGATTTTCTGATTTTACTGTGAAGTTTGTTTCTGAATGATGTTCTACATTAGATATGAACACATCAAAAACTCATGAGTGATAATGTCTTGTTCTGAAGATGAAGTCAACTTTACTATTTTAACCATTTGAATTGTATCAAAGCAGCTGTTCAAGTAAAACACACTAAGAATATGTGTAATAAATAATAGATTGACTTTAAAATGTGATAGGAATCTGAAAATGTTAAGCATACACATACGTATAATATACATTGATATGTACACGTATATATACACAGTAGATAATATATACCTGTTGTAATATAGAGTAAAACTCTCATAGTCTTACAAAATGTGAGCTAAAGATACTTTAGGTGGGTTATCAACAAGTGAAAAGAGAATTTGCAATAATGGACAGAAAAAGTCTCAAGTGTCAAGTAAACTCAAGTTATTTTAATTTTTTTAGTGCTTTTTACAATGTGCATTGATGGATCGACTTTTGCACAAATATAGTTATCAGAACAATTTACAAATGTAAAAAATATCACATAACTTGGCAGTGAATTAGATCAGTGTTTCCTGGTCCTGGAAAAGCCCCTTCACCTTTTGACATATTTTCAAACACACCTGACTCAATTGATCAGCTCATTCCTCAAGACTTGCGTTTTTAGATTAAAGAGACATCAGAAGTGCAGTATTGTGGATTCTCCTGGACCAGGATTGAGAAACACTGAATGAGATGAATAAAACAATAGATATTGGTTAAAACAAATAAATTAAGACGAAGAGAGCAAAGTTTACACTTTTTGTAATCCCTTTATATTCACAAATTACAGATCATGAATGCAGCAATTTAGTTTAAATTGAAATGAATGAATTCAGTGTTCAATAACAGCACATTTCATTCAGCATCAATCCATCATATTACATCTTTTTATAATAAGCCTTTACAACTAATAGAAAGCAGTGATATTTTTTATATAAAAATGTCACTTTTTAGGTTTTAGACTGTGGTGTGCACAATAAAGTGGCAGATATTTGATGTAACTCATGGCAGAAGCAGTAAAAGAGCGAACGTCCACTTAATAGGAATCATAGCTCTAATAAAACTACTACAAGATAAAAAAAACTATTATTTTCAGCAATGATTGATCACAAAAAACAGACCTGGATTTATTTTTGGTATAATTACAATGTCAAGGGGTTTAGCTATTTCAACAATTTCTAGATTATATTAATCATGTTGTCAATGTACATGAGATCGAAATGAATGTGTTACACGAGTAAAGTGCATTTTAGCCTAAATCCTGTAAGATTTTGAGCTCATAATGATGATAACAACACTTCTTTAAAGGGGTGATATGATACAGCTCAGGCGAATATTATGGTTTGTTTTAGAAGTAACTCAATGTGTAAACAGGTTGAAACTCGCTGTATTTTCCACACACCGTACATGTCTGTATCTCCTCTTTGCTCCGCCTCTCTGAAACACTCAAAGCTCATGGCTCAGAAAAGTGAGTTGTGCTCTGATTGGTCAGTTCACCAGTGTGAAGTGCTTGGTGGAATACTGCAAGCGTGTGATGGTCATGTAACACCTCTGACCATATTCTGAACATCAGGTTCCTCTTCAATTGTACTGACAGGTACACCACCTTACTTGAGTCTACATTTGTGCCGTCTTAGTCACATCAGACCACCAACTGATGTAGATTTGTGGGGGTGTGTTTACACCAGGTGTTTCAGACAGGTCTGGGTGAGCATTCACTTTTACATAGAATGACTCTTCTGTTCCCACACTTTCATTTCTGCAATTTCACTTGTCTGATACATGCATGAGCAACTAATAACACACCAAAGACACAGAAAAACACGTGTTCATACCATATGACCCCTTTAAAAGAAACTTTGTGAATCACATAATGTGATGAAAGTACTCATGAAGCATCTTGTGTTCTGTTATAAAACATAATGTTTATTGGAAATATTTAGTCTTTCACAAGTCAGGTAAAATCATTTCTGGGATGTCCCTTTCTTTGCTGCCTGAAGGTTAGGAGCTGAAACTTTCACTTTTCCAGGAATATTTCTGGACAGATCTGTGTCCTGTGAAACAACGGTACAGTTACGCCACAGACTAACACGAGAAATTTCATCAGACGGACATTAAAAAAGAAGCTAAAAATACCTTGACGCTCCGAAACAAATCTTTCTCTCGTGTGCTGGTGTCTTTGCTTTTCATGAAGCTGGACACGGCGGTGCGGGCGGCTGCGGTGTACACATCACATGTCTCGTTACACAAGCATAACTCTCTCTCACACTGACGGTAGACACATCAACAATGCTTACCTTTCCCTTTTTTCTGACTTCCCGGGGTTAATTTCACTTTGTACCTGGAATGAAAACAATAAGACGTGAACGTGTGTTTGCGCTCATCTGATCCCAATCAAACTGTAAAAAGATCTTGAAAACATACTTGTAATTGGAAAGCGCCATGTAGGGAGCACATACAGGCACTGCGAACATCAACACATCCTCTGGGTGCGGGAGACCGGTCAGCCAGTCCAGAATATTTTCTCCATCCTGATCCTGGTCATTAAATCACAGAATACTGGATTTATATCAACACAAACTCTTCTCGTACTGTAAGGCATGGTGATTGTGTAAATGAACACTGATACAACAGCAGATGTGTGTCATCATGGGAATGTCGTCATTCACCTCAGCTGCCGGATTCTCCACATCATCCGTCTCCTGCGTCAGATCAACAGAAACAGAGTTTTAGTGATAGATCAACAATCATCAGACGTCTCCAAACACCTCCTGAAGAACTAGATTCTCTGCCAGAGATTATTACCACACAAGAGTTACAACAGAACTCAGAACATTCATTTATTAGGAAACGCATGTAGATGCTTGAGGAACATCAGATGTATTAATGCTGCACATCTGCCGTTTCATTTCAACTAAACCCTTTCAGCAGAAACCTCTGATCATATCAAAGGGGTTAGAATCTGTCTATTAGCACACGTGTGTGTCAGCGGCAGTGAGCAGTGACTACATTCACAAGACATCAGTGTGTTAAGTGTTAGTGCTTTACTGCAGTTCATGTACCGTCACCGGGATTTTCTCATCGTGGACTTCAGACGGATCTTCTGCTGCTTCACTTCTCGTAATGATTTCAACTTTCGGTTTCACTGAAGCTTCGGGAGGACATTTTCTCTGCGGCTCTTCCCTCACTTTCCCTTTCTTCTTCTTCTTGGCTTTCTCCTCTTTGGCGGTTCCTGCAGACTGTTTTCATCAGGTGTGAATGAATGCTTCATCTGATAGATCCCAGTCAAAGAAGAACAGTACTGACCCCCAATAACTTCATCATCATCTCTCGATCCTCCTCGTCTTGGTCTTTATATTTGTCCTTCATCTTCTTCAGTTTGCTCTGAGAAACAAGAGTCATGACATGTGTTACTTCATTCAAAGGTTACAGTGGAGCGTTACACACAGGTGGGGTGTTTTCTGACCTTTTGACCTCTCTTTAGTGGCTGAACCGCTGCTCCGCTCTTACACGTCTGTGCGCCGGCAGCCGCGGGTTCACTTTCCTGCTGTGTTACATTGGTTTCCTCCAAATCCTCTGTACTTTCTGGTTTCTGCTTCTTCTTTATATCTCTAATGTCAATAATAGACGTTCAGTTAGTGTTGAACTTGTTTAAGACTTTCCTTGAGGTTTGTAGCGTCTCACCTCCTCTGTTTGGCCGTCACGTGTTTTTTGCTGTGTGTTTCTGTGTCCTCCTGGAAGAAAACATCTCACATCTAGTCGTCTGTCATAAATCAAAGCTGAAAGCAAAGCTCATCGGGTGTAACAAACCTGATGTGGAACATCCTGCTTGAAAGCAGCACTTTGAAGATTCCTGCAGTGAGAGACGTACAGACTGAAATCAGCAATCACACGACCTCTGACCCCGGCACATACCTCACACTTAACCCAATCTCTTTCTGAATCACCTGTTGGGCTGCAGATGTGACAGTGAGATGTTAGTGTCAGGAAACTGAATCTCCTCGCTCTGATCCTCATCGCTTCTGTCCTCCGTTCCGCTGTGTGTTTCTTCATCTGCGGTTCTACTCTCCTCTCTCTGATGATCTTCATCCACTGTCGCCGTCCTGCCGATGGACTCCTCCTCTTCCTCGTCACCTGACGCATAACCAACATGTTTACAGCACCTCTACACTGTATTCATCTAGTGTTAATGGGTTCTATAGTCTGTAGACACAGTGTTTGACGTGGGGATGTTTATAGAGTTTGTGTTCACACTTGATAGTTCATCTCCCTCCTCCAGCAGATCTGCTGTGGTCGTCACGTCGGGCTCGTCCTCCTCCAGAGCTCTCGTCTTCCTCTCTCCAAGATGTCTAAAAACACTCTCGTCGTCCACCTAAATTCAGATCAGGAGATCTGTAGGCTTAGCCTAACCTGTTGTGTACATTCCAAGCAAAACTATATACTGTGTTGTCAACAATGTGTTTACCTTGAACAGAAAGCCGAAACCCATGATCATATATGATGGGGGCAGAAAGTTCTTCTTCCCTGAGAAATGTAGAAGATATATACTTCTATAATCCACGTAGATAAAGGACATGAAACTGTGTGTTGTAGAAGATGATAAACACACCTCTGATCATGAAGCTTCCAGTGGTCAGATATTCTCCCGTCGGCGCCGTCTTAGACACCTGTGGAGAAGACAACACAAAGATGAGCTTTGACAAGACCAAGACCATGATGGAGCTTTGACTGCAGTAATGTCTGAAGTTCAGAAAAGTGCCTCTGCTTGTGTTCGTTCTACTGGATCTGATCTCGTGTCTATCAAATGAGTTGAGATCAGAGCTGGATTACATTCTCAAGACTAAACACAGACCCACGACCGACTGATCTGAGTGAAGGCACAGCTGATGAAGTGGCTATGGGTAATTCGATTCTACACGCTCACCTGATGGTGATGGACCCACCACGCGCTGGTGATGACTTTAGCGTCCCAGGCAGCGCTGTAGCAAACAGCCATCGTACCCGCCTCAGTTAACGTCCGAGGAGGAACCGGCTCACCTGAGACATCAAGACATGTCCATGAGAAAAATGACACGTCATCCAGAAGCCCAAACTCATACAGTATCTTTAGCCACTACAGCGCACAAACATCTCTTCACCGTGTCTCTCATAACAGAGGGAACATTCTGACTCTACTAAGCTTTGATATATTTTCTGTTCGGTCTCTACCAAATGATGAAACTCTGTCTAGCACTCCTCATATTACTGCCTTTGGGCTCTTCTGAGCGTCTGCTTAATACTTTGGAAGGTTTCAGTGTGTTTGGTGCTCTGTAAGGTGAAGTCATGACAGGTGTATGATGGGAAATGTGCAGCACCAGACGGGTTCTTGATCACACAGCTCGTGGCTCCGTGCAGATCGGCGTGAACGTAAACGTCTCCTGAGGAAACACACAGTGAGCGCACAGTTAAGAGAGACGAACACAAAGCTTCAGTATCATCAGAGCAGATGAAGCTTCGGTCACACCTGATCTCAGATAACGTTTGACTATCATCTCATTCTGCTGCTGGTCTCGTCCGGCGATAATCAGAAAATTCTCGGTGCTCACGAACCACAAAAACTTCTCAAACCTGCCAACAAATGTGTGGAATCAGAAGAAGAACGAGCGCTTGCATGTACGACGTTGAGAGGCCGTACAGAAACTTCACCCTTACCAATAAACCTTCCTTGCTTTCTGAATGCTGGTGACGGTCTGCACTTCTTTGAGTGTTTGTTTGGTCTTCTTCTCAGCTGATTTGAAGGCCTTCAAGTCGAGACAAACACAAAACGTTCAGTCAAACAGAAACCACTGGCGTTCTAAGCCTAAAACCTGAAGCCTGTCACCTTGTGAGCCGCCTCAACAGTCTTCTGCTCTTTCTTGGCCGCGCTTCTCTTGCTGTCGTAATATCTGTGGAGACGTTCACATGTCATCAGAGGGCGGTCAGGGCTTCCGTTCATTAGCAATATATTTAACCACCTGTTCATGTTTGCTTAAACCCCTCTAGACCTCAGAAAAAAATCAGTCTACACAGGAGTTTTCCATTCAAGAGGAGAGAAGTAGACATGCGTGTAGGGTGTGACGTAGGATTTCTTTGAAGGGAAAGATGGAGAAGGGATGACATGCTTAAAGTCGGCCTGCACTTGTCATGTGTATGAGAAACAGACTCACTTCTTTGCATTGGCATAAGCCGAGAGATTCAGATCCACATCCACTAGAGCCGCTTTGCTCTTCTCCATCTTCCCTTTCTCTTTGTTTTTGTTCTTTTTTCCCTTCAGCGGCTCAGATCCCGTTGCAGGTGATGGCACGTCCAAATCGTCTGCCTCTCCGTCAGAACCGGCATACGGATTCCTGGAAGTGAAATCAACATGGGTTTGAGGAGCTGGAATCTGCACGACATGCTTCCGTGGGTCAGAAAGGGGTGGTCATACTTGAGCAGCATGGTGATGTGATTGCTGTTGAGTTTGAGGTGTTTAATGGCACAGGCCACAGGGTCACCGGCCAGCTGAGCTTCTTTAACAATCAGAGCGATTTCAGCCCAGTCCACCTGATTGGCCAGAGCGCTGCGTACCACCTGTAGAGCTCGATCCACCGTCTGAAGATTCATCTCCACCAGCTCGCCCTTAAACCGCTCCACCTCCTTCAACAGAACACATATAAAGACTAAAAGAAGAAAAAGATGAATGCTGAAGTGGGTTAGGAAGATCTGACTGACCTGAGCCTGATGAAGAGCTTCTAGACGCTGCTCGTGATTTTGGCGGAAGTTCTCCAGCTTCTTCAGTGCTTGTTTCTCCTGCTGAAGAGCTTTCATGTCCAACTTCTGACCCTCCATCTTAGAGAAGAACTCGTCCACCGCCTGTAAACAAACACAGATTTCCCCGGACAGGGATTAGTTTAATTCAGGACTAGGTCTTAGTTAAACTAGGATATTGAAGTAAATTTGAAAAACAAAACAATCGCACTGATCTATTTCAAGATGTCATCAAACCTCCTCTAACATGTCAGTGAGTCTGGGACTGGTCTGGGAAACCGACCTTAACCTGGATCCCCCGTACAGAAGAACTGAAGAGGACAAACCTTGTTAAAAGAGTCCAACTCAACGCAGGGATTTTTCTCATGCTGACAGAAGAGAAACGGATGAAATTCTTCATATCTGTTCAAGAAAAGAGAGTTGAGGTTTATTATGGAAGAGAACATGAATCCCTTCCATGTGAAACACAGAGACACGGTCATACGTGAGGAACTCCTCCTCTGGTTTTTCTGGACACAAACTTCTCTTCTTCTCACTTTTCTGGATGATGTAACCCTTGAAAATAGACAAATAAAAACAATGAGCTTTGAGACAGGGCAACGTATTCTTCACCGTTCCTTACGCACACCCTCACCTTTCCACTGAAGTTTGCTGTTTTTTCCATAAAATCTTCAGCAATCTGCAAAGCTTTCAGGATTTTGGGGCTTTCTGTAATTTACAACATCGTGTCTTTGAATTCTTTTTTTGACAATAACACACTGTTAAACTCCAGATGATTTTTACCTCGAGTGACATCAAACTGGCCGTCGACTTTCATGAGACCCGGCAGCCCAACAGCCATGAGACTGTGTTCAATGAGCGTCCCGCCGTACGCTACACAAACACACAACTTCTTCATATGATCACACTTCTGAGAAAGACTATAACAGATATGAATAATAGATAATACAGAGGAGAACTTACGCAAGTGAGGATTCAGAACTCTTTTCACTTGTTCTCCAGTCTGAGATTGAGATAAGATCTCAGCGAGTCTGGGACGAGAAATAACACCTTAAACATTCATACAGAGGGTAATAAACCACACACACACACACAGACACGGGTGATGCCTGTACCTCTCCAGACTGATGAGCAGCTCCAGCGGTCTGGCCTTCTCTACTGGATATCTCTCCCTCACTGCGATCTTCACATCTTCAGCCTCTGCCGTGCGGAACCGAAGAAGATTTAAAATGGTGAACTCGTGGTCTGTCAGAACAATGTTCCCCTGAGAACAAAAAAGGGATTGACTTTTCAGTTCAAGACGTGTCCTCAAAGGAGAAGTGCTGTAAATGTTGTGTTGAAGCTCTTACTCGATCGTACAACTCCAGGATCAGATGATAGGCGGCCTCGTCTGATCCAAACTGAATGTCCACGATCCTGTCCGAACCGAGCTGTTTGATGTGCACCAGCCGTCTGGACTTCAGATGCTTCCGACACTAAGACAAAAAATCACACAAAGACCCAAACATCAAAAAAAGAAGAAGAATCCCAGAAGAATTGTGTTGATGTTTAGTGAAGTTTTACTTTCATGGCAAATCCAGATGGCATGATATTCTTCGGCCAGTCAAACTCAGTGCTGTGAAGGCGAATGCCAGACTCGATCAACAACACAGCTTTAGAGCCCGGCCTGAAAAACACATGAAATCATCACACACAGGTCTGTGTGCGTGTGTGTGTATGTGTGTGTGTGTGTGTGTGTTTGTCACCCACTTCTGCAGTTTGATCAGGTATGTTTTATTGTCGATGTCATAGATGTTGTTGACTCTCATCCCGACACAACTGTATACAACACATTCATCATGAGCACATTCACAACAACAGCAATAGATGACTTACTGTATTAGTTTCTGTATTAATAATCATCATGTCAAAGGTCGTTCGCGATCATAACAAAACTCTTACCTGACATTGATCTCTGCGATCACGGCTCGGATGTCCACCGTGTTGAATCTGCTCTTCATAGTTGATTATTATTATTATAACTGATTATTAACTGTTGTAATAATTTTCTGTTGAGCTCTGCATCTGACACACCACCGTGAGTGCGTGCTCACTATGCGCATGCGCGTCCACTGGCGTACGGAAGCCCGTTTGCATTTTTACCGAAGCGGACAGAGAAATGGAATAAAAAAGTCTAGACGATAAAAAAAACCTCATCGTGACGACAAACCGTTAGAGCCGCTTATAAAAAGAATGATAATAATCTGTCACTTTTCTAAATGCGACGCAGTGATGCTACAGCGGGAAATGTGTGAAGATGACCTGGTGAAACGCGATCGGTTTTAAAACACATGATCAGATGATCGACCGCAGCGCGCGATGGAGCGCACGAATCATCTGACGAGCAGAGGTGAGATTCATCCTTTAATATCACGATTATTAATATTAGGGTTAGACTGATGTGAGGGGTCGGGTGGATGTCGCTTCTGGAGGCAGGTCAGAGTTCAGCCGTGCGCCGTTGCCATGGTGACCGCTGGCTCCATGACTCGTGGTGCAGTTCGCCGATCAATGTCATTTATTTAATGTCTCTTTCTGTTCAAACACGCAGTTTAACATTCTCGACCGTAGAATTAAATCTATGTTTCTGTCATGTGACGTGATTGTTTGAGGAATGAACCGTGAGTCACGTTCATTGTCTTATTTTGTTGTCGTTGTCGTTGCTGTTTATTGTTTCTTTGTCGTCGGTTTGCTGCAGATTATAGAGTCATCAGGAAGATCGGAGAGGGAACTTTCTCTGAGGTCATGAAGGTTCAGAGTCTGAAGGACGGGAAATATTACGCCTGTAAAACCATGAAACAGCCAATAGACAGGTGTGACGTCATCAAACACTGGACATGACCTTGTGCGTGCGTGCGTGCGTGCGTGCGTGCGGTGCATCTGCACACGTTTTCATTTGTAATATCAGTAAACCATAATAATGACATGATATTAAATGTTATGAATTGTTGTCAGTGTGGATCAGGCACACAGTCTGAGAGAAGTTCAGGCCATGAAGAGACTCGGTCGGCATCTCAACATCCTTCAGCTTCATGAACTCATTTAGTGAGTAACTCTGTACAAACGTGCGACTGTATTATTGATGGAATGAAGATTTGACAGATGATCACAGTCACGTGT
Organism: Triplophysa tibetana; assembly: GCA_008369825.1. Taxonomy (NCBI): domain Eukaryota; kingdom Metazoa; phylum Chordata; class Actinopteri; order Cypriniformes; family Nemacheilidae; genus Triplophysa; species Triplophysa tibetana. The sequence continues at coordinate 23,000,505 of CM017907.1, read as the reverse complement.
TTTACAGCGATCAAGACTCCGGGACTTTGTCATTAATATGTGAACTCATGGAAATGAACATGTATGAATTTATTAAAGGTATTGTGTTTATTTCACCCTAACAGTCAAACATGCCATAAAATAAGGTTAGATGTAAAGAACACCTAAATGATTCTCACATGTTCACCTGCAGGGCGGCAGTACCCTTTGGCCGAGAGGAAAGTCAAACATTACATGTATCAGTTGTGCAGATCTCTGGATCACATGCACAGGTGAGTCTAGCCCAAACTCAATACACGTGTGTGACGTGACCACCACGCATGCGTTCATTTCTGTGCATCTGTTTTTCAGCCATGGAATATTTCACCGAGACGTGAAGCCAGAGAACATCTTGATCAAAGCAAGTACAACCTTCAATGAAAGTCACGCACAAACGAACTCACGATGAGAAAAACAGATTGTCATTTGGAATATTTGTTTGTAGAATGATGTGTTGAAGCTGGCAGACTTTGGCTCGTGCAGAAGCATCTACTCCAAACCTCCTCACACAGAATACATCTCCACCCGCTGGTACAGAGCGCCTGAATGTTTGCTGACAGACGGACACTACGCTGAGAAGATGGACATGTGGAGTACCGGATGCGTCTTCTTTGAAATCCTCAGGCACGTGAGGACATTAAACGTCTTGTGTGTGTGTGTGTGTGTGTCGGTGTGTGTGTGATCCATCATGTCAATGTGTTACAGCTTGAGTCCTCTGTTCCCTGGACATAATGAGCTGGATCAGGTGAACAAGATCCATGATGTTCTGGGCACGCCAGACGGCACACTACTGCAGAAGTTCAAACAGTGAGAAGAAAATCATTTCACTTTCTCACACATGTAGCAATGACCCCAATGACCCTGAGGTCAACACCTTAGATGAACTCTAAGGCTCTTCTGGTTGTGTCTTTTAAAGGTCCCGTGCCATGCGCTTCGATTTTCCTCCTCGCAAAGGCTGCGGAATCGCTCAGCTCGTTCCTCACTGTTCTAGGGCCAGTCTGTCCGTGCTGCACCTGATGTTGACCTATGACCCGGAGGAACGCATCAGCGCCCGCTCAGCACTGCAGCATCCCTGCTTCAGAGAACTGCGGTAAGCTGCAGATAACAGAGGAAACAAACACCACTTGAGTCGTCAGTTGAAGGATTGCAGCTCTGTGTTTCTCGTGACTCTTGTAGAGCGACAGAGAGAAAAGCAGCACGGCTGCGGAAGGTCGTCGGAGCGGCGGAGGGAGAGTCCAGCGGGACGCCGGCATCGGATCAGCTGTGGCGAATGGCGCGTCAGGGCAGAAGACAGGTACCCCCCCGCTGAACGACAGGATCACACATTCCTAACTTTAGCAAACAAACAGAAACGTGTTTTTCTCTTTAAAGGGACAGTTCGCCCAAAAACGGAAGTTCTGTCTTCATGAACGCACCCTCAAGTTGTTCCATATCTGGATTCATTTCATTGTTCCAACAACTTGAGGGTGCGTTAATGAAGACAGATTTATCACATTTGGGTGAACTGTCCCTTTACACAAACATTTTTCTCCGCAGCACTTCAAGCAGCCCGGCGACCCTTTCAATAGACGAAACGCCTCCCACTTTCCGATGGAGCTCCCGAAACTCAACGTTGTGGTGCCGACTACGAAACTCCCTTATCCGGTGTCCACCTTTCCCGCTCTGACCATTTCACACCGCGGCTCTCTTCCCGCCATCGCCAAAAAGTGTCACTCGCGTCTGACCAAAGTAATCCTGAGAAATCTAGAACAGCTTAACTATAATGTGTGCAGATGTGTTATGAATACTGAATGAATGACAGCAGTGTTTCTTCTCTTCTCTGTCCTGATCTGAAAAGCCCAAGGAAGAGACGCAGTGTTTCAAGAGCTTCTACATGCCACCGCTAGAACCCAATCCAGACGGCTACTAGACTGTGATGCAAGAGACAGCGGACTTCTGTAAGGCCAATCTGCCTTCTACAGCACGCTCACATCACTTCAAGTGGTTTATGTCTGTTCACATCATTTCACGTGCTAACGTACACAGACACATATCGATCTCAAACTGATACAAGCCAAGAGTTGCATGGGGTTCCTATGCAAGACAAGTCTGTCAATTACCTCATCTCAGATTTTGGATTCTCAGTAAATGGATGTCCACTTTCACTGGAAATGACCGAATCTCTGGAAATAATTGCAGGTGTCGACTGTTTCTGTCCGTCCTGCTGTTATTACACATTTCATAGGTCAAGAGATTCTGTGGATCCTTAGATGTTATTAGACCATGACATTTTTCCTCATCGGCGCTGTTGGGTATCCACTGTCAAAGCACTCAGATCATAGACTTAAAGTGTTACATTTGTTGTAAACGGCCATGTTTAAGCATTGAAGCAGTAAAATCCTGTGAAACAGAAAGCGACTATAGTTTACTGATGCGCAGAGCTTTTAAAGACACTAACAGACCTGAATGATTGTTGCAATACAAATATTTTGTTGCCAAATGAAACTGTAAAGCTCTGAATAAAACAGACACACGGCCCATCATCAAATCCAAAAAGGTTTTCCCAAAGGTTTCATGTTCAAATCATATGATGCAACACCAGTGTCACGCTACAAGGACAACAAATCAGAAGACAAAACACAACACCAAACACCCATGGAGGTTTTTTTTTAATGAAGAACAAAATGTGAAATGTAAAATGTTTATCACAAAAATATGACTAGGTCCACATCACCTTTCCCAGTTAGTGTATATTTCATGAACAATGATTGCTAGTCACGTTATAACCTTTAATAGATTCCTATTTTAAATCAAGTGGCTTACTTTCTAGTAGCTGTATCTCTTAGTACTACATAGAACGAAACATGAACTCTGGAATCTCTTTCCCAAGAGTTTTCTTCATTAGCTAAACTTCCTGAGCTTCACACATTTTGTTAGCAGAATCTAAACATTTCATCTTTTCCATACTTAAAGCTGCTATATGAAAATACATTTGGATGAATTTTATACAGGAGACAAAAAAGAAAGGGGGAAAACAGTATATTTAAGATTGTTTTAATATATGTATCTCTGCTTTAGAAATAGCACTATTTTCTGAAATGATGACAAAACTTTCACTGATGGTCATTTGCATTTTGCCCCATTCATCACAGATTTACAATATTATACATATAGTACAAAGCAGATTTCATCTGAAACAATATTAAAATAAATGCTCAATAGATACAAAGTTTGAATCCTAATTCTCCAGAATATCAGCGAGTCCTCGCACACATAGGTAAAGCCATTCTCTTCTAATAATAAACTATTAAGTGCAAACTTGAAAAAACTGTGATTGAAGCATCCAGCTTTTCAGATTTCTATTTCAAGACAAAGGATATTAAAGCCAAGAGCGTCGTCAAGGCTTTCCCAAACATGTACTTCTTTTTTATAGCAGTTAGAAAACAAACAACCAAAATAAAATCAGTGCAAAGTTTTCAACGATGGGGTTTGAATCTATTCCGTATGAAACCTGATTAACAAGGAATTGGGATGGAAGCGATTCTTGGATTCGTTGCCTCTGGTTTTTCCACTCTTGATGAAGTCAAGCTTCAATACAGAAACATCACGGGAGCTGCGTTTGAGAGTGAAAATAAAATCAGACCACACGGTACGGCCATTCCACCGATGCACAAACGTTCACGGGGCGGCAGAATGAACCGAGAGAAAAGAGCGGCGTGATGCGACTCTTGGCAGCTATACGACGGTTCCGCTGGGCGAGTTCGCTTGATTCTGCGATGTCAATAAACCCTGAAAAAAGACAATTTGTGGGTTGAGCAGTTGAAACATTACACATACAACAATTAAGAACTTAAGAAGATGACGTATAATACTCCGTATCATTAATGGAATAGATCACTCAAAAAAAAAGGAAAACTGTCTTATTTACTCACCCCGGTGACGTCACAAACAACACAAACACTGATCCTTTAAAATCAATCCAAATAAGAGGAGCTGAAGAAAGACTGCCGTGTGATTCTTTTGTTTTACACAAACATTATTCTTATAAACAACAAAACAGTTGTTGGATCCAAATATCAAGAGGATCCTTTATTGTTCAGTGAATGAAAAAAGGTTCATTTCAAGTTTCACCAGAATGTCTTACGGAGACGTTCTTCTTTAAACGATATAAAAAAGCATCAGCTGTATGCGAAGTGACCCCCATTTTGTTTTTGAGCCTTGTAAATGGGTACAGTTCTAGAATAAGTCACTGAGATCCTCCACACAAACAGATCTATTAGGCATCAGAATGTGAAAGGAAATTAAGATGCATTTCGAATGTGCAGCCTTTAGGGGAACCAACGGTGCTTTTTCTCATCTGTGATGCGTCACCATTGGCACAGGATGCAACAGGACTGTCAACAGATTCAACTCACAGATCCAACACATCTCTGTGTCGAAATAAAACCATGATGCCAACATCTTTCACCTCCCGTAACGTGGTGGATTACTCTGTAAATATTCATCTATGACATCATGTAATATCTTGGCTTTCTTCATTGACCCCAAACAATAAATGAGACTTTTGGTGGAGATTTCAGACAAACGCATCAGACGGGAGAGCAGCACTTACCACTTTCCCAGGTCTCGCCCACGTGCAAATAAATCCCTCCTGACAAGCGGTGACAATACAGTCTTCTAGAAAGATCAGAACGGTCAGTCTCTCGTGTGCGATCTTTTTACAGATGAGAGGTTCGAGCAAGGGCACGTCCGTCATACGCGGGCAGAGCTGCGTGCCCAGTGTTTTGGCCGGATCGGTTTTGGTTTTGGTGAGCAGGTTGAGTTTATCGCTGCTCTTGCTGCTGATGTGACCCATGCTGTGGTTCCGCTTGTGATCTTTGTCCGTGTGACGGTCTTTGCGGTCGTGCAGCGAGAGTGTGGCGAACTTGCTGACACCCGTGGCGACGGGATTATCCGTCACGCCGCTCTTGCTGCCTCCGGCCGCCGAGTGTGGTAGGCTGTTGGAGCGCGGCAGCGGCGCGAGGAGGGAATCAGGCGCCACGTTGCCACCGGAGTTGGTGGCCGTGGTGGCGGCGGCGACGATGACAACGGCAGCTCCGGTGCCGCCACCCGTGTTCATGACGTTGGTGTGCGTTCTGGTTCGGGACAGGGGCAGGTGAGGAAACAGAATGTCCTCCGTGAGGTCCCACAGGCAAAGCTGAGTGTCCTGCCCCACAGAGCCGAAGCGGTACGTCACGCTCACTGGCCGGCTGTCCGTGGAATTGCGCTTGGAGAGTCGTGACTGCGTGCTGTTGGCCCGGTCGCGACCAAAGTGGATTTGATCCTGAAAGTCCTCGTCGCTGCCACTGAACTCCATGGGGTCGCTCTCCTCCACGCTCGTGGTGTAGTGGTCAAACGCCACCACGCTCACCCAAGACTTGTGTCCGTGTCCACGTGCTATAACCCGACAGTCCGTAAACGACCAGACTGTCACCAGATCGTCCTCGCCGCCCGCTACGATGTACTTCCCGTCCGGGCTCCAACACGCGCAGAGGAGTCCCCCAAAGTAGCTCTTCATGGTCCCGTGCAATTCCACCGCGTCAAAGTTGAAGACCCGCAGGAAGCCGTCCTGGCTCACGCAGGCCAGGAACTTCCCGTCGGGTGAAAAGGCAAACTCGTTCAAGGCTCCCTCCCCTACCGTCCACTTGAGGAGAGGGTTCCGCGTGGACTTGCTCTTGCACGTGTGGACGGCGTAGTTCTCGCCCTGCTTGAGGATCTGGTAATGAGGAGCCGTGGTTCCGCAGGTGTGCTCCACATTATACAGGTACATGTTTCCGCTGGAATGAGCGACGAGAAAAAGACTCTCGGACCCCGGCACCCACTTTACACAGGTTACTCGAGATTTGTCTATAAGTCTCTATGAGTGGAGGAGAAGAAGAAAAGAAAGCGTTAGATGTGAAGATCATGTGAGCAATAAGGTACGGGAGGCTGTGCTGCAACCACTACAGCTGTGATTTATTCACAATAAAGCACAGCCTCCCGTACCTTATTGCTTTTATAACACAGTCTCCACACAACACATAATAAAGCCTTCAAATATTTATTCATGCAACTCTCATGAAGTAAAATCACTTAAAGCCTTCCTTCCGCTGGAAGTTTAGGTTGCTAAGCATACGTCGCAGCTGTGTTTTACTGTGAATAAAGCGCAGCTATTGACTGATCAGAATCACTGTCCAAACTATGTTCTGACTGGAAGTAAGTGGTTTTAAAATAAACATCCCGCCAGCGAGCGCATAACATGTCATCTAGTGAACATCAGTGAAGGTGAGCACTAACTTCTTCATTAAAGAGTTTGCTGGTCTCTTTCTTGATGGGGTCGATGAGCTGGACCTGCCCAGCGGAGAAGCCCACGAGCAGGGAAACACTCTCGGCCGTGGCTGTGAGATGATTAAAATCATGACAGGTGGGTTGGGTTCCTTTGTAGATCCGCTTGTCTATCGGCTTGCTTAAGTCAGCAGCCTGCGAAGAATAACAGCCAAATGTAAAAAAACACTCATGAACATCATATGACCGCACAAACAACACACGTCAGGATAGGGTGCAGGTGTGTGTTGCTGAGGGCCTAACCTGCTGATGGTCATTATGACACACACACACACACACACAGCTGTTAGAAACATGATGAGTTTCATACTGAACAAACTGTATATGATTCTATCACATGAGGCTAACCCTATCATAAGTCCACACAACGTATAGAAACGTGTAAGTTACACACACCGTGTGTTGATGTGTATGTGCGTGTGTGTCATTCACATGTCACGAAACGTGAACCCATGTTATTTTCGACAGGACAAGCGCAGTTCTCACCTTCCTGACGCCTTTATAGATGTAAAAGTAAAGCTCCCGGCCCACATTAAAGCAGATTCTGTCGCCGTTACCGGACTGATCGTTGACGTTGACGAACGACACTCGGACGGGGTTCGAGCCCTGAGAGTTAAAGGGCACGCGGTTCGGTCGACTGTATTCAGAGTGCGTGAGGAGTCTATACGCGCCTTCGCGCGTGCTAAATTGACTCTTGATCTCGTTCATCTCCTTCCCTCCTCCCTCCGCCGCCATCTTTGACATTTACGTTCATCCTTCCGCAAGCCCGGATCTGACGCGCCGCGCATGCGTAGAACGCGCTTGCGTTGCACTCTCCATCTCTCGAACACACACTATAGTCACTTCATTCAAAACTTCTTTGTTGTGATTGTCGTTTTTAACAAGCTGATCATTAACAATAGATTCAGACTCCAGTGTCGCAATGTGAAGTCTGTTTCTGTGCACGCGCCGTGAGCGCGTACGAACACACGTGAGAGACAGAAATGAGACTTATAAGAGAGGGTTTGGGCTTTAGGGGTTAGATGTTTGTGTTGATCAGTGAGACTCTCTCACGTGATCTGAAATGGATGAATTGTTCAGTACAAACCAGTCAGACGTTGTTGGCAGACTGGCGTTTAAATACATGGTAAGAGCCCGTGCGCGTGCTTCATGAGTTTCTGTGTCTATAGTAACACGTCAGAAGTCATGTTTTCATTCTCTGTCAGGAGATGTGTAAAGTAGACTCAAGTTCAGACTCTGAATCAGAGACAAACCCAAGAGGGTCTGATGTCACCAACAAGGTATTTCTCATGAAGATAACGCTCGTGCCAATCTGATCTCCTGGACTCACCATGTGCTTTTATTAGGGCTTTGAGAATTGGGCCGCTTGTACGAAACTCCAGCGATTGAGTGGACAAAACTACCAACAGGTAACATAGAGTTAAAGGAAACAAACAACGAGCCAGGGATGAGCTGAGAATCATTTATCTGTAAATTGTGTTTTTTGATGTTTCACTTTCAGTGTCTGGATCCGTATGATGGAAGTTCCGAGGACTCTTCGAATTCCTGGAATAAAGGTCCAAAGCGACAAAGGCACAGCGGTTTTAGGGTGAAGGGCAGAGGCCGCAGATCGGCCCTCAACGCTCCGTGTCCTCGCAGAGAAACGATCCAGCAGGAGCTGACGGACGTTCGTCATCATGGTGACGTTCAGATGAGATCATCCAGTGACACTGAGCCGAGCTTCTGTTCTCCCTGCCGACCTGTGACTCGTTTGAAAGTGGACCTGTCTGACTCTGGATTCAACACCAGATCCTCCCTCAACTCACCCGCTCTGCCGTCAGGTACAGACACCGTCGAGAGATCCTCCGAAAGGGTCCAGTTAGGATCATCGGCACCCAGGTCTCCAGACTGCTCCTCTTTCCCCGGTGCGTTTTCCAAACGAAAGTTCTTCCCTCCTTCAGGTGACACGGACGAGGGGATGCAGCGCAAACGGCCGTGCATCAGTGACATGGAGGTCGAGAGGGAGTGAGCACAGCGACTCAACACAACCTCTGGGCTGGGAAATCATTTGTCTGAAAGCTTAATCATAAAGAAGCGACTGAAAATCACGGTATGAGACGGTGTATTTTGGGTTCTCTGACATCATGTTTCTAACGCATTTGATGGAACAGAGTTTGAGGAATGTTGAGGCTGCTGTTTTCCTCACACACAACCACTGTAAGTGATGAAAGAAGCCGTCAATCAAACATTGTGTTCCACAGAAGAAAGTCTTGTCCCACAATGACAAAACACCACCACAGTACCAGGGGACTGAAGATGGCTCTTTCCAAACTATCCAAGAGAGCGGTGCAACAAGCTATTTAAATTTGTCTCAAGGATGTCGTCTCGGACAACAGGTTCTTGTAAATTTGCTTTTCACGGGAAAAAGGAGAGGATGGAAAAGTGTTCTAAAAGATGATATCTATTTATAGTGTTTATTATTTGCCTGTGAGTGCCTCAGTATTGTTTGTCACGGGGTTGTACTGTAAATAAAGCTAACACGTTCATGCATCTTTCCACAGAGTCCATTTATTTCAAGCTTGAGACATCAAGCAAACACGTAATAAACCTGTGATGAGGTTGACTTGTGACTTTATGAAACACCTCGAGCATCTGCTGCTTACAAATGTGCTAAAAGAGAAGATGCTTTGCAAATTGTAGACACACACAAACACATTTTTGTCAAATATGCAGGGGCCCGTTTCAATAAGGAAGTTCATCCAACACAGAGTTAAAATCTGAACTCTTGAGTTGATTTACTCAGAGAATCTCTACTGTGAGTTTTCAGTTTCAGACCAGCTGATTTGAGTTAGTTCAACCCACTCTGAGTAAGTTCACTCGAGGTTATGCGCGAGCAGCATGGCGATGAAAAGCCATCATCAGTTGAGTGAAGATACCACAATTCACCATGGCAACGGCACGTGACAAAAGCACCTGTTCATTTGTCGCCAATCGAATTGAAGGAACTGTTACAAGCGTACGGTAAATATGAGCACTTATTTAGAAAAAAGAGCAACACAGCCGCAGCAGCAAAAGAAAGAGAGTTGGCGTGAGATACAATTGCTTCATGTGTTAATGCGCAAGTTTATATGTCAATCACTTTTATATTTATTTTGTTGAAACTGTGAAAATTGGAATTATATTTAACTCTCTCGCTCTCTGTCTCTCAAGATTCAAGATTCAAAGGAGCTTTATTGGCATGATAAAAGAAAATGTACATTGCCAAAGCACAAGATTAAATATAAACATGCACCAATACAGATTAAGATAAAAAATAAGATAGAATAAAATTAAAAGTCTACAAGTAAAAATATATATATAAACATCTCAATATAAACAGAAAAAGAGTTTTAATTAAAGTTCTCAATGAGGGTGATAGTGTCAGTTTGTGTGTGTTGTCCTGTCAGTGTTGTTTTGTGTTGTGCTGGTTGTTCTTTGCTCGTGGCAGGACTCTCTAAGACACCTCGATTTCTGAAATGGGCTTGACTTACCCCGCGGTCGCTGGTTTGACATACCCTGAGTATATCGTTTTCTGGGGTTGACTTACTCTGAGTTTGCACTAACCCTGCTTTCTGAAACGGGCCCCAGACCTTTATACACTTAAAAACAAAAATAAGGGAACAGTTCATAATCACAGTCAGTTAACCTTCAGGAATGTCCATCAACACAACAAGGAACCGTATGTTATTGTGAACCATTTTCATTTGTTTTGGTCCAAACAGACCGGTACACTGGAGAGGGTGGTCTGGGGAGGAACACTGTCAGAGGGTCTCTGTGTGGGGGTGATCCTCAGATCTTATGCTGGTGCATGATAATGTCCGGCCGCATGTGACTAGAGTCTGCAGGCAGTTTCTGAATGATGAAGGTATTGGTGACACTGACTGGCCCTCATGTTCCACAGACATAACTCCAGCTGAGAACCTCTGTGATCTCCTGACAGTCAGGTGACCGTCAACACCTGACTGATCAGTTCTCACTTATATTTCTTCTCTTCTCTTTATAAAAACCCTCTTACTTATCTCTGTATAGTGTGTTAGGTTATACAAGTCCAGTCTTCTTTTTGATTGCACTTCTGCTTTTGTTGTACTTTTACTGTCCCAATTGCTTCCATTGCTTACCCCACCTGTAAGTCGCTTTGGATAAAAGTATCTGCTAAATGACTTCATGTAAATCTCATATATCCGAAGCTCTCAAGAAGCACACTAACCTGTCCAGGAGGTCACTTATGGTCTGATCCAGGAGATCTCCCATAACACCTTGTGGCATCTAATCAAGAGTAGGCCCAGACAGGGCCACACACACATCACTGACTAACATTGTGATTTTACTATAATTCCTACCCTGTATGTGTTTATGATGTTATTCTCACAACATTATTCATAGTACATAAGTGAAGAATTTCAACCTGCCTATTTGGTTCGTCAAGATCGGAAGCGGTGTGATTCAAGTATTCCCTTCATTTTTTTAGCTGTGTTTTTTAACTTTTTAAAGAATAAGCCAACAAATTGTAATGATTAAAATGTAAATAGTGAAGAAATGATGATGAAGGTTTGAGGCACACTGGATCTCCTCAGAAACATAAATGAATTGTAGACCCTGTGGCTCAGTCAGCAGAGGTCAAGAGTTCAATCTCAGGGAACACGCATACAGATACAGTCACGTATAGACTAAACTAACATGCTCTGTAAATTGCTTTGGAAAGTGTGAGCCAAATGTAATAATCTATAGTGAGGTGCAACTTATTAACATCATTAATAGACGGATGAAGAAACAGACACAGATGCTGTACACATGATCAGACATAACATGAACTTTATTGAAAACCACCTTCTCTGCTCAACTTTCATTTTCCATCTAAAACCTCACCAACTAAAACAACTTGCTTCTGAAATCCATCATCCAACCTGCTTCTGACATTCTAACCTCATTCCAAGAAAAACTTCATGTATTATATGACAGTGACGTAAAAGTTGAACTACATTTAGTGATTTGCTAAGCAGACTATTAGGAGTGATTCGTTAGGATAAAGCGATATGAATTTGAATCATTATTGGTTAATCTTCTTTTGTCATCTACTCTGTACAGAGGATGGCGACACCGCGCTCATAGAAGTGATGTGGGTCCTCCTTAGTGGCGATGTCAAAATCAACAGTGAATATGAGATCAGCACGGGTGAAGTTCAGATACACTGGCAAAGTGACCTTTAGAGAGAGAGAGAGAGAGAGAGAGAGAGAGAGAGTTAGTGGAAAAAACGAAGAGAAAAAGTCCTACAAGCAGCATGATCGTATCATACGGACCATGTTCCTCTTCTCAGTGTTGCTCTGCTTCATCCAGCACAGCTGCGTCAGCGGCAGTTCAGTGGAGATGGCCGTGGAGAGCGAGAGCTTGTTGTTTCCACACGTGGCTCCCTGAAGCTTCAGACCTGTGTACAGCAGAAAGACACCGTGAATCACAACAGAAGCTCAACGTCTCATCTTCACACGAGTGTTCTTCACAGAACTCACCCTTGATGCCGAAGCTGCAGGCGTCCAGTGCGGCTCCCTGGGCGGACGTGACATTCACTTCCAGATAAAGTTCCTCCAGAGACCAGCTGTTGGCCTGAGCCACGTACTGACGCGTGGCTGTGATGTAAGCCTCGGGCACAAACAGTCGACCCAGATTGACGTGGATGTTCTGCAGAAGATCAAGACGGCATTAAAACATCTTGTAAGCGCATTGACACGTGTGTGTTGGGTCTGTGAGTGCAGAGAGAAAACCTTGAGCTCTTTAGCACCCCCGCTGGCCGCTCCCTGCGAGATCTGCTGAAGCTGTTTGATTCTCTCGCTGAAGTCTGCGATCCACTGGATGACAGTCATGGACACAGGAACAGTGTATCTGCACCAGCTGCGAGGTATAATGCCTGTGGCACAACAACCGATATTGATAAACGAACCTCTCAACATTCATTTGCTTTCCATTTGAAGAACACGAGAAGTGATGTGCTCACCTTTGACAAGGTCATTGATGAGCGTGCGCAGGTCGTTGGTCTGCTTTTTCTTGCCCTCGCACACCTGCACCACATCCGTGAGGTCCTGACGGACGTCCTGCAGCATACGAGCGCCCATCTTCACCTCCCGCTCGAAGAACCGGAACAGAGGATCCTACAAAACACAACCGCTCTAAACACCACGAATCAACGACCTTCAAACGCTAGGCCACGGGATGGGTGTGCGAGCGTACCTTGATGTTCTCTACGGTGCGTTTCAGCGAACTGACAGACTCTGGGATGAGATGAAGAAAGTTGGAGGCCGTGGTGTGAAGAATTCGCATCCAGGCGGGCTGCGTGTCAGACGAAGAGGTCGTACGCTGCTTCTTCTCCGTTTCGTAGGCCAGATCGTCCTCATCCTCCAACACCTGCATTTTCAACAACTTTCCCATCATGTCAGTGCCTGAGGGAAGGGAGGGGCATCATGGAGGAGAAAGTGAAAAAGGAGATCAGACGAACAGTGGGGTTCATGAGGAGACGCCATGAGATCAGACACCATGAAACTGCACAGTGACGGACGGCATCAGAAAGAGCTGGACATAACAGTGACGTGACAGCAATGAAATACAGCTCCACACTCTGCGTGACCGAACACAATCAAACACAAATGAAGCACCAGGAACACAAGTAAAACACAAACAGAGAGGTCAAAGTTCCTGGTTGCAGTAAGAGTTGTGTACCAATCAGGAACACAAAGCAGATGGTGATCAATGATGTCTCCCCAACTTGTCAGTTGTGTGACGCTCATACCCTGAGTGGTGAGCAGGACTTTCTCAGCGTTGCTCGGCAACCCCAGCCAAGACGGAGTCTGCGTGTCAGGTAACATCTCCACCCAGTGAATGAACTCCTCACGCCTGCAGGACACAGAGAACGAGAGGTCAGCAGGACTGCAGGGCCACTCAAACACGGCCGACATGAACAGCATCTCTAACTGACCTGATGCCGTCGGGCATTTTGATGTCATTGTGTCCGTCCACTTTGAGAGCCAGTTTGAATTCGCTGTCAAAGCTGCTGGTGGTGAACAGACGGTCCAGGAAGGTGATGAGCAGTCTCTGATCAAACTCATTATCGATGCGGCCACCATAGATGGACTGAGCCATCAGGGTCTTTAGCGCTGCCCATGGAATTTTATCGGGCGAGATGTTCTGACGACCCTGCGGAGAACACGGTGACGTTCAATTCCTCGGCGCACATTAAATAAAAGTAACATTCACCTAAAACAATGGAAATAAAAGCTGATTCTGACCTTCGCAGTGTCGTCTAACCACGTATCCACGGTGTCACAGGCAGAGCGCAGATCAGACTCTCCAAACTCATATTTTTTCGACCAGCCGAGCGGTGCGTAACGCAGACGTTCCTGAATGACCGCGTGGAACCAGGCCAAGAGGAAGTACAAGCGAGCACGCTCATTTGGAGACTGTGACAGAAAGCAGACGGGTGAGTCATGAGGAAACAGAGCCTGTGCTTTGGTGTGAATATTATAAATTAACCGCATTAGCAAACCTTTTCAGAAAAACAATGCTGAAGCAGATTCAACAGTGAACCTCATTAACGCACATCTGCTTCCGTCACTTAACTCTGTTGCTTACCTTACACATGCGTGCAACAGGAATACTGCTGAACGTGCGCAGCATGTTGGCCTTCACGCCAGGAGGAGGCTCAAAAACAAAGATGCGTCCTGCACGCAACAGGTTCACAGGGACCTGAGGGAGTCGCGTACATGCATCAGTCTACATGACATTAAACAACAAAGCAGAGAACAGATGTGACAGAGCAAAGGTCTGACCTTGGGGTTGATCTCCATGGTCAGGAAAAGACGGAAACTGGCGTGCGGCTGCATGGAGTGAAGTTTCTTTTCCAGCTGCATGAGCCAACCAGGCGCCAAATGAACGTTCTCCAACATCACCCACCTTCAACAAAACAGCATTATCATCAACAATCATCATCCTCGTCACCCTCGAGTGTGAAAGGTCAGTGGTTCTCACCTGCCAGACTTCACCGCGGTGTTGATATCTCGGTCAGCTTTATTGAAGCCTTCAGCAGAACCTTAAGACAAGAGGAAGCGTTCATTGGCACGTGCTCTGGCTGTTGGATGACTGGGGATATGTTGAAGGTTCTTACCAATAGAAATGGAGGTGATGTGTTTGCTCTGCTCAGCCGCTAGATCCCGGACCAATCCACTGGCATCGTAACCCGGCACGGAACACATCAGCACTGGAATCCCCGGCTTCACCTGTAGACAAAAGCATGACTATTACTGGTTCAATGACACTGACAATAACACAGCGAGAGAACACGCGTCTTCACCTCACTATCCACAATGTTGGCCAGATCAAGAGGTTGTTCCATGATGGCCATGAAGTGTTCTCCCATGACTTTAGACACAAAGATGTGCGACATGGCCAGCAGACGATCGAGTCGGAATGCCTGGATCAACAGCAGCTGATGAACGGCCTGACCAATGGGAGCTGAGGACAAACGTCAAACACTGCTTAACCTATGGACACTTTCAGAGGAGGGTGTGTGAGGAAAAGGCACGAAAACTCACTGGACGTCTTCTCTTCCGTCCACAGGTAGGGCACAGACAGCTCTGGAGAGTTACTTTCCAGCCACATGAAGAACTGCTACAATACAGAAAGGCATCGTTTCATCAATCGTTTTGGTGAGACAATATTTGTGAGACAGCAGAGAGGACGGACTGACAATCACCTCATCGGCCTGGACTTTGGCCACCAGGTCTTTAAACGCAGGCAGGAAGCTGAGACGCACCATTGCTTCTGACTGCTCACTGCACAGACCCTTCACCTGCGGCACAGCAGTCCCGGTTAACACAATCTCTTTCCCGCGCAGAAAGTGCTGGAACTCTGCGTCATAAGACGGTTCACTGGAGAACAGAATTGAAAACATGACATCAGTCTGTCAAACCTCTCACAAATCAAAGGAATTAAAGTTTTGCTTTTAAGTTGAAGTTCTGCTTGTGTACCTGCTCAAACCCTTCAGGTTGATTCTGGCGAGCAACACTGCAAACGTGATGTGATCTTGATGCAACATCCCTCGAGCTACTCTGTTAAACGCAACCTGAATAAAAAACATGCATTGTTCAGGGTATAGACAGAAGTCATAGAGCTAAATGTAATACTGTAAAAACCTTTTTAACCCACGTTCCATACATTAAGGCCTCATCACCACTATAAGTTTAGATCGTACTTTAACTTACATTGAGTGTACACTGAGTGAAAGACAGCACACACCTAAACAGTGTTGGTTAGTGATAACTCCTTATTAAATCAACATCATTCAGAAGGGTGAGAACGAAGCCTCAGAGAATGAATTGAGTGACAAACCCAACGCAAGGTTGATTAGAAAGAGAAAAGAGGCTACGCTAATCGTCTTCTGACACACAGAGCAGGAAAACCTCACAGTTACTCCACGAGACGGCCCTCAGACACGCTTACAACTCTTGACCCTCCAAACATTTACACCAACACTTGCATTTCTCCATTAGTCAATGATGATGTTTAACAACATCTATAACATCTATACATCTAGATGTTTAACAACATCTAACAGCGCACTATTCACCCACACAATATATTCAGGCAGACTTTAGCATATGACCTCTTTGGACCAATATGAAAACATGATACACAATTTCATACCTTAGAAAATGGCTTTTTGATAATTCTTAAGGGTCTTCATTTTCTCTCAATTTATTTATCAATTTACTTTCCAAGACCCCGCAGACACCAGATTATTTCCCAGAAGTGTGAATAAATGCAGGCAGAGTTTCTCACCTGGAACAGGTCTTTGGTGATGACAGACAGACGCTGTGTGTGGTCGCTCACACTCTTCAGATTGGAGTTCTCATATAAAACCGTGTGATAAATATCCAAGAAGAAATGCAGCGAGTACTGATACAGAAAATGCATCTGAAAGCATAACAGAACATTGTGTACGGGTGAGAGAGAGCAGGTACAGCAGAGAAATGTTAAACACGCTTCATGTCTGCATGAAACCGAGCGTGTGCGTGCGTGCGAGACCTGGTTGAGAGTTTCCATGGTGAAGTAGATGCTGCTGCAGGCAGAAGAGAGAGACAGATACTGCTGAGACACCGTCTCCACCTCCTGCATAACGATGTCCGTTTCCTCCACTTTCCTGGTCACTTCTTTAGCTTCCTTCTTGAGATTCTCCAGGGTGGTGATGATGGTGTCGTCGTCCAGAATACGACCCTTGACTTCATTCAGGGCCTGTAGCAGAGACTTCTCCAGCTGACGCAGACGAAGCTGGAATTCACCTGAGGACATTTAAACCACCGCAGAGCGTAAACTCCCTGGTCATGAGGCACGGGCACGCGGGTCAACATCATCACACTCACCCTGCAGCTTCAGCAGGTCCGAGCGCTTCTCGTCCACGTCTGGTCGCTCCGCCTTCAAAACCTCGTTCAGACACTGACTCTGCAGACTGCTACGGGTCACGGTGAAGTTCACAAAGGTCACGCGCGAGCAAAGGTCTGGAGGGAATTCAACCTGCAACGGCACGTGAATGTTTAGTCGTTTAGAAGTTTCAGAACTGGCAGTTATGCTAAAGGAAGGCGAACGAACCGTGGGGTCTCGCGTAGAGAGGAAAATGACGAAGGAAGGAGACAAATCGATGTCCTGATCTCCGAGGGTGATGAGAACGCGGCCGCCGGTTCTGCGCACCTCTCTGTTGAGCACTGGGTTCAGTATGGGGTCGTAGCTCTCCACATCCTGCAAAACGCACAACAAAAGCATTGAATCCCGAGTTACATGTTGGAGGGACGCCTACGGATGCGTGAGCGAGTATACCTGCACCAGCAGAGGGTTGCCAAATCTCAGAGCACTCTCCAAATTCTTCCTGAAGGCATCGTCTAAAAAGCTTGTGCGAGTGATCTTTCTTTCTTTGTATTCGTTCATGATGAACTCTGTGGCCTGACCCGACGGATCAATGATCAGAGGATATCTGCAAAACATTTCAATCATTCAACAGTTCCTCGTGTCCAGATTAAAGTGGTTTTCTGTCTCTCTCAGGTACCTGTTGAATCTCTTCAGCATGATGGCATTCTCAGTGCACAGGTCATCGGCGGGCAGAGAGTTGGCCTGCCAGCGCAGTCTCTCATCAGCATTGGACAGATATTCAGTCCTGGCAATGTCTGTGCGGAACTGGGTAAAAAAGAAAACCTTTTCTTTTAAAAAACGATCTTCAATGATCCTCATTTTCGTAGAAATGAATTTTAAACTCTTGAAACTCTGGAAGGAGGTTAGAACCTGTTTAACTCTGGCTGATCAAATCTAATATTGAGACTTTAGAATTTTTAAGTTTTATTTAAAATGAATATTGCATATTGGAAATGATAGTCTGTTTAATATTTGACCTGTGTTTCTTTGTTTTTACTTTTATAACTTTTAATGTTTTGCTTATAGTCAATATGTCTCATGTACAGCTGCTTTGTAACAATAAAAATGTGTTATATAAATAGAGTCGAGTTGACAATGATGTGAAAGCATTGAGTGACTGCTGCTTAATGTTGGCATCAGATTTTTTTGATTAGATATGGTGTTGATGTTTCTCAATGTTTTCTGGTTTCCTGTCTGTACCTGAATGTTGGCCTGCTGGAGGTGATGAGACCAGGTGGTGAAGAGGTTCTGTCTCATCTGCTGATCAAAATAACCAGCATACGCAATGAAGGCAGCAGAGAGAAGACAGTCACCAGCGATGGTGGACATCTGATTCTTGAAGGTCTCGCTGGTCTTTTCCCATCGCTCCCTCTCTGCAGATAAACTCTTGAGAAGCGCCGTACTGCGGTTCACCTACAGAAGCACACAGAACCACAGATGTCACAAGTTGTTCTGAATGATTCCACACTGATGTGTAGACATGACGTCCTCCTGACCTTTGCCTCCACAGCTGCCAGGTCAGCCTTGATGGCCTGAGCTTCAGAGATGAGAACTGCATACTCCTCCTTGTAGCGTGCGATGCTGGCCTCCAGATCTCGGATCATCTGCTCCACCTCCTCTGCTTTAGTCTTGTTGTCTGTAGCGTCATCCTCCAGTTTCTGCAGCTCGTTCCTCAAGGGCTCAACTTGCTTCAGCATGTCTGCGTAATTCAGCTGAACACACAAACACACACAAAGATGACGAGCGGCGTGACGGCAGACGCAGGACAATTCTGATTCATGAGTGTCCTCGTACCTGAGCGATCGCCCATTTGACCATCGGTCCACAGGCCAGAGACGCCCGGTTCACCTGCTCATAGTTGTAACTGGGGTTGGACATGTAGTTCTTCTTCATCTTTTCACGGATGGAGTCACTGTCACAGAGGCATGAGATGTTAGAAGGATTGCAGCTGTACGTGTCAAATGATGGCTTAAACTATATCAGCTGCACTGACGGGCGCTCCGTTATCTAAGATACCTGACAGTTACACGTGTGTGGAAATGAGTGTATGAATGGAGATGATACCTCGTGTCCTCAGAGACAAAGTTGACTATGCTGGAGATGAAATTGTCTCTGATAATAACTTGTCTGATCTTTTTCCAGTCACTGGTCTCCTCCCCCAGCAGGAGGCAGATCGACTCTAGAGCCAGTTTAACGGCTGCGGGGGGGTTGGCCATAGCACGTACTTCAACAAGATGGTGTTTCTTTATAGAGCTGACGGCTGGGGAGGGAAGGGAGGGGTTGGGGGTTTAGGAACATGGAGGATAAAAGCTTCGTGTGGTGGGAGCAGAACAGCTGCGGTGCTAAAAAAAAGAGGGAACGCTACGCGCTAACCCGAGCACTGCCATCAGTAGTAGCCCTAACCTTGACTGACCCTGACTGACCCTCCAAATCCCCCCTACCACTTTAAAACACTACAGCCGCTGCTCCGCACCACACACATCAATCACCTGATCTCATCAGCAGAAAAGTTCACAATAGTGGGGATGAAGTTCTCGCGCATTATGATGGAGCGAATCTGTTTCCAGTCGGTGGTGCTCTCGCCCAGCAGCAGGCAGATGGATTCCAGAGCCAGTTTGACCGCAGCCGGCGGGTTGGCCATCGATCGCACTTCCACTAAGTGCTGCTTCTTAATAGATTTAACAGCTAATCGAGCCACAAGCAAAGACAGGAAGAGAGCAGAGACGCAGTTAACGGACACAAAGACATCAAAGCAGAAACAGTCAAACATTCACCAATGCAGTCTCTCAGAGACCGACTTTCACACTTTTACAAACGTTTCTCGACGACAACTTACTGTTCCAAACCTGTAAAAACTTCTTACTGCGGACGAACACAGTTAGCACATGTTAGCAACTGACATTTCTGGAACATCGTTGACCGCCATAGCAGGAAAAGGTATTTTTGTCGTTAAACACCAAATGAGATATTTGATGAATTCAGGGAAGAAAACGGTTCTAGAGCACACTTGACTATTCAGCTATTTTAATAGGGAAGTCAATGATGATGTCCCAGAAATGTCTGATGCTCATTCCAAATATCTTTCTTTGTGTTCAACAAAGACATTTATACAGGTTTGGAAAGGAAGTAATTTTTGGGGGGGTATCCCTTTCACAAGATTAACTGGAGTTTACTCATTTATTCATGAGAAGAAGCTTCCTATCTTTTGATGGAATACGTTACATTTTGTCCTTTTGAGGCCGTGTCTGATAATGAACGTGAAAGTGCAGTGGGATTAAGAGGCACAGTTGTGACTCATTGAAATATTACAAGGTCGAGCCACTGAAGATGTTCACATTTTAACCCTAAATTTATCAAGACACATTCCCGTCAGTATATGCAAAGGTGAATATTTCCTCTCCCCGTGCGTTTACTGTGACAGATTCTCTCAAATGTAAATCAGACACAAGAGTGACAGAAAACACCAGAAGCAGTGACGGCGAAACCACAGGAGAACGAACACATCGCTGGAGCGAGAACACGTACCGTTCTGAGCCTCGACGACAGCCGGCTCCACCTTATCTAAATCCTCCTTCACTGTCAACTGCTTGTCTTTAATCACTTCCTGCTGCTTGTACACTGCTTCCTGTATCTCTTGACTCATGACCTGGTCACCAGAAGCAGAAAGTTACAGGAGTATTTGGAGAAGAACAGAGCACATTTGAAGGATGGAATCCCTCATCTTACTTTTTTCTTCTCAGCCTCCTGCTGGTCTTTCACCATTTTCTTGAGTTTGTCGTTGGCGGCAGCGTTCTTCACCTCCAGCTCTTGACTCTTGATCCGCAGGTCTCGACGCAGCTCCTCCACCTGAGACACACACAATAACACGCTCAAGTAACACGTGACTCATGTTCTCAGCATCGATCAGACTGAATGCGTGTTTGCACACACCTGATCTACGGTCTCTTTAATTTTGCGCAGACCAACGTTGAGGTGCATCTGCTGCTCTTCCAGCTCGCTGCGTTTCTCGTTGAACAGGTTGGCGTAGTGGTTGATGAAGTCCAAGTAATGGCGCGGGGTGATGGCCATCGTGCGTCCGCCACGCTTAGCCAGGCGGTTGTTAGCCTGGAGCAGAGAGAATTAGTGAACACTCGTGACCTTCCTCAATGTGCTTTAAACAAGACGCTTGCCAGCGCTTTCCTCACCTGATGCAGCGTCTGATGAACAAACACGCAGCCGTTGACAATGGCGCCGCGGTGGGTGGGCGGCTGGGGCAGTTTGTCATAAACTATGGGCATGTAGTCAGGAACTTTGTAGTTGGGCTTCTCAAGGTCCATCTTGCTGGTGAACTCTTTGCCCACCTGGTAGAGAGCCTCAGTGGACCAATCACCAAACCAGTTCAACACACACCTGCAGGAAAACCACCGTCAGTACAACCAACATGCAAGCACACTGAAAAACCAAAAAAAGAAAAAAAAACACGACTCCGGGTTGTCTCAGGCCGCTCGAGATCACACCTGTTGAAGAGAGCAGGTGACGTAGCCGCGCGGTCCTTCAGACCCTCTGATGATGGGTTCATGGTGAAGACCACATGCAGGTTCCTGATCACCTGACTAGTGAACCATTTGTAAAGCTCCTCATGAGTGTCCAACATCAGGCCCTCTTTCTGCGCTCCTTCTTTGCACTGGGTCATCAGGGTGGCATATTCATCGCCCTCAAACAGCCCGGGCACCTAAAGCAGCACAAACACACACTTCAGAACTCACAAGAACACAGGTGAACTGTGCATTGATGGTTCAATCATGTGACGCACCTCTCCGTTGGCCAGCAGTGTGTTCATGCGCTCCAGGAAGCCAGAGTCCAGCACGTTAGACTCATCCATAATGAACGCGATCTTCTCGTTCTTGCATCCAGAGCGACGCAGGACCGTCCGCAGGTCTTCATCGAAGTCCTCACCGGTGTATTTCCTGTGAACCTGTGATGACACGTACAAAACCCTAAAACATCTGAAGAAAGCATCCATTCTGGGTGTTTTCAGAGTGTTCGGAGGTTCATGTCAACCTTAATCTGATAGACGCTCAGTCCGTTCATCCAAGCCACAAAACGAGAGAGTGTCGTCTTTCCAGCACCGCTGACACCGATCAGAAGCAGATGACCCTGCGGCTGACGAAAGATTCTAGAGAGACCATTGGTAAAGCGTCAGTGACAGTCGACAGGGTGAAACAGCATTAGTTCGAACTCTCCACACCTGTCAATTCTCAGCACGTGATCCAGAACCTCATTAAAGAGCACCAGAGGAACATCCAGCTCCTCCTCGTAGAACACTTTCAGTCGGGCCTTCACATAATCACGCAGCTCCTCCTGCTCCACAGGAACATAGTCCTACAAGAGAACATAAGAAGAAGAAGAACAGGTCAACGGTGTTCGCTGGTGTCGTCCGGCAGTGTTCAGGGATTCCGCTCACCTTTGACAGCCAGTTGCTGTACAGGATTGGTCGATTAAGGGCTTTTTCCCGGTCAATATTGGGGAAGTGTTTGAGGGCCACAGTGTTGATGTTCTCATCCGTCCACCGTCTCTCCTCGTCCTCCACCAATCTGCCAGAAGCATTCGTTCATCCACGTTGTACTTTCACAGCAATAATCATACAATGGTTTTCAACTCACCGATCCTGGAAGAGTCGCAGAGCTTCGTGAGCCCAGATACGAATGAGACCCTCCACAGGTAAAGTCTCCAGGGGCCGTAAAGCTTCAAAGATTCCTCTGACCCAGCGGGTCATCTCTCTCGGGGAGTAGATGTAGTGGGGTTGTGTGTCTTGAGTAAAGCGCTCCTGTTGACATGAGGCATGGGATTACAGTCTATCTTGACTGGTGGGAAATACAATCATTCACTTTCACCAGACCCGTACGGCAAATATCATTTAGTAGAGATCCTGGCATATGTAAACATAAAACAAACATATTTGCTTTATATACACAAACCTGAGACATGGTGTAGAACTCCACCATGGCAGCTGTGAGGGGCTCGGCAAAAGTGCGTAGCGACGGGATGAGTCTGAGCATGGCTCGGTTGAAGGTTCCATAGATCTGAGTAAGAGAGGCGGGGCCGGGATAGTCAACATACACGACTGGGACGTGACGCAGGAACCTGTACACAGTCACACACACACTCATGACGTCACTTGAACATCATCGAACGCTTTTGAAAAAGTGATGATCACATGACAGGTGCACCTGTGAGACAGAGGCTTCCTGCCCGGGTCTGTGGGGGGGTTACAGGCTCCAACAAACTGGATCCGCTCCAGTTTCACCCACGTCTGATCCGTTGTGCGATAGAAGCCACCGTGCTCCACCATCTACAGTGGACAAATGTTGTGTCATTGCATTAATGTTATGAGCAGTCAAATCAAAGACACAGAGCTGAGCTGCTGAAAGCAGACCTGTCTGATGAAGGAGATGACCCGCTGCGTGCAGTATTTGTCCACGTCGGGCAAGTTAATTTCATCACAAAAGAGAACCAGCCATTTGCCGAGCTGCACCGGAGCCAAAACCACGCCGTTAGGAGTCCTGCGGTACTCGCAGTAATGATCGAATGTCTTGAGAACAAGCTCTGGAGTTGTGGCACTAGAGAAGTTCAAACCCACAACCTAATGGAAAAAACAAACACGTCATCATTATCATCTTCATAACCACCACAGAGAAGCATTGAGACGTTGTCTTCTGTAGAATACATCTATTGACAAATCAAACAATCACATACATCACAACTGTCTTAAGCTGCCACCATCAAACCAGTTTTCAGCAATTTAGTAAACCTTTGGTAAAGATTTATCAGATCTATTATTGGAGGGGGATCATTCCACAATCTGAGCCCCATGACTGAAGAAGCTTGATGGCTTTTGATGAATGTGATCATGTCATTCTGTTTATAATCTGCTCTGCAAGTGTAGTTCTTTCCCAACCATTCCTTTAGTCACATCTACTTCCAGTTTTCTGTTACCTACAGTGTGATTGGACTTTATATAGAACAGGGGTCTCTCCAATGTCGGTCCTGGAGGGCCACAGTCCTGCAGAGTTTAGCTCCAACTTGACTCAACACACCTATTAAGAAGCCTATTCTAGTCTGCTTTGTGAGACCTTGATTAGCTGTTCAGGTGTGTTAGATTAGGGTTGAAGCTAAACTTTGCAGGACACCGGCCCTCCAGGACTGACTTTGGACACCCCTGATATAGAAAAACCTTAATGTTACAGTTGCTAAGGACTGAGAACACAGATCAACATACTGACTTGCATTGTGGCAAGCATTACACCTGTTTTTTTGTAAACACAGAACTTCTTCCTATGATGTAACCCCCCCCGTGGTTCATGAGTCCTCACCTCCATGTCTGGTAGAGCTCTGAGGGCGCAGAAGAGGGTCATGGTTTTACCGGACCCCGGCGGGCCACACAGCACCAGGGGCTTGTGTTCCGCCAGCCAGGTGTAAAGAAGAGCTTCGTGACGCACCGTATCCAGAGTGGGCACGACCACGTCAGGTGATGCCACCTTGTGCGTCTCCACCTCGATCTGGGGCACCTTACCCTGCCAGGACTGCCACTCACCCGTGATGGACACCTGAGAAGTTTCACAGGTAAATAAGACGTGTAAAGAACTCAACATAAGCTGGGGTATGTGGGTGTCCGTTCACACCTCATAGTCAATAATCGGCACGTTTGGCGCAGAAGGAAGCGACACGGTTGTGATGCGCCGAATGTATTCTCCAAGCTCCGCCCTCATCTTCAGTCTACTGTCACCCGAGAAGGACCACAGGACCGCATAGATCAGATATTTCTGTACAACACAACATGAAAATGAGGAGTTACAGAAACCACTCACAGAAGGGAACTGGTCTGGCATGATTTCCAAACATACCTGCATGTATTTCTCCAGCTGGTCGATGGGCATGGGGAAATCGGAGTGGTTGTTGTTGTACAGGGCGACGTTGCGACAGGCCTGATGCAACATGGAGAAGAGTGAGCCCAGCGAACGCAGCCGTGTGAAGTCCATTATGTGCTCCAACTTTGAAGCATGTTCAAGGGCTTTGATCACCAGTCCTGTAGAGGTGAAATATGGCTGGAGCACGGCAGCAGAGTCTCTCTGGATCTGTGCATTTACACAAACTGATCGTTTAACACTGACACACAGACAAACAACTGAACTGAGCACAGGAAACTGCCTTTTAATTTCTCCTGCACAGCAGCGACTGAATGCTCACATGCTTTATACCACGCCCAGCTCTGGGGACGACTTGTCTTTAATCACATTCTCTCCAGCTGAAACGTTCTGACGCACCTGCAGCATTGGCGATGCAGATTCGTCGCTCTCATCCTCCGTTATCTTTCTCATGCGCAGGGCCTCGTCCTCACCCTCATCCAGTGGAATGCTGCGCAGACGCGCCAGGAAATTATTGAAGATCATGTCCGTGCTGAGAACGTCCTCGCTGAACCAAACCATGCCGCAGCGAGAAACCGTGGCCAGCGTGGCATATTTCAGGTCCTGCACCTCAAACATGATGCGCACCTGTGTGATGACAGCAGTGACATCATCACATAAATACACATGCACAAGAGAAAATCACCGTCTTGAGTTGAAGTGCTTTCGTACGTTGGGCGGCAAGCTGAGACGCTCTCCGTTGGGTAGGGTCAAGAGTTTGTTGTCATCCAGCACAGAGTTGAGATTCTCCACCCACTCAGGATCCACATCGCCGTCAAAGATGATCCACTGCCTCTTCTGTAGCTCTCCACGAACATTATCAATTATCCTGAACGAAACGCACACAAAATGTAAAAAAAATCTTCACCTTGTCTTGTAACAACAGAAAGAAAAAAGCCACGTGGTGTTTCTAGATCTCCACTTTTACACTGTGACGATTTCTCCCTTTACATGCATTTTACTACCGGGTGCCAGACAGATTCTCTGTCAGTCATGTAGGGAAACCACACAAAGGTCTCGTGCAGGTCAAAGGAGATCACACAAAACCCATCAAACTAAGTGAGATAGAATTGTTCTTAGAATTGACTTTCCCAGACATGTACGACAGGTACAACTGGACTCACTTCCTGAGCACATGCGTGAAGAGCCCGTCGGTCCACTCGCGCGTGTTTGGGTCCAGCGTTCCGTACAGGTGGTCTTTGCTGATGGCTTTAGGGTCGATGATGTGAGACACACCCTCCATCCCCTCCAGTCTCTCCAGCGCTTTGAGCAGAACCCTCCAGGCCATCGTCTTCCCGCTTCCCGACGGGCCGACCATCATCAGCCCGTGATTGATCTGAGTGATCTGATACAGCTGCAGAACCTGAAGAGGAAAAACAGATCGAAACTTAAAAGCAGAATATATATCCTGACAGGAAATACAAACAGGTCCAAGAGTCAGGAAACAAAGACTTGAGCCGAAATAATACAGTTCTTACCTTCTCCACCCAAATGCTGCCCACATCGTCACCATCTCCGTACGTTAGGTACATCTCTGCACAGACTTTCTTCAGCTCCTCTCGAAGAGCCGTCATCTCTCCACGCATGTACTGCACGCCAGGGAACACGTCTGACAGCAGACTGAAGAGCAGAGGAATGTCTTCAGCCACCAGCTTCGGCACCATTGTCTCACAGACACTCTGGATCAGAATCTGAAACACATATTTGTTCTTCAAACCTTCCACCCATTGGACGGACACTGAACATCTCATCACAGGAGTATGGCGTCAGATTTTTACCTCCTGCTCCGGAAGGTTCTCAGCGATCTCGTTCTCATCCACTTCTTCTCCTCGCTCACCCTTTTCTCGTTTGATTTTCTGGATGCGTTCTCTCTTCACGTTGCCGGCGCTGATCAGCACACTCTTGAGTGCACGCAGACCGAAGTCGTAGTGAGACTGAGAGGACAGCTGCTCGTCACACAGCCTAAAAGCAGAGCAGAGCACCACGTCTTACATCAGCTGCCACACACATGCGTTACGCTACGGACACAGATTGTCTTTACGACAGAAGACGTACTTGAAGAAGGGGACGATCTTCTTTGCGAGGATCTCAGCAGTGCGGAAGCCCTGCGAGTACAGCATGACCTGAGCGATCAGCTGCCGGTCGGGTTTGGTCATGGCTAAACTTCTGAAGAGCTTCTTCAGGTTATCGGGCAGGTTGGAACGTCCTGCGTAACCTGGATTCATGGTGATGAAGATGGCCATCTCAGGACTGACCTTCACCTGCTTGTTCAGCAACTCTGTCGTGATGGGCACACCTGAACACACACACACACACACACAGCATGAGGGCATGACTCACACTGGAAGGTCCATGAGGCACTCGTGATCACGTGTTTCACTGCAGTACGTACTACGATCTCGGTTAGAGTTACTGTGTTCTCTCAGCGCCACCTGAATGTACTGAACCTGCTGCGACACGGCCGACAGCATGCGCTCCTCCAGACGGTTAAACTCGTCAAAACAGCCCCATGCTCCCACCTGACACAGACCCACAAAGATGCGGCCCATCGCCTGAAAGACACGCACATGAAGATGTCATTCAGGAGCAGTCTTTCACATTCTCACTTACACCAGTCATATTCTATACCTGGAAGTCAAAGGTCTCGTCACAGTTGAAGACCAGCACGAAACGACCCAGCTGGTGACCCAGGGCCTTGACAGACTCCGTTTTCCCTGTTCCAGCAGGACCTGCAGAAGAATTGACGCTCACATCTGTCAACATCATCGCTTCTGTCATTCTAGAAGATAAACAACTCAAAACTGGACTGACCAAAGGGTGACCCTCCCAGACGAGCCTCCAGAGCCTGTGTCATGGTGAGGTAGCAGCGGTCGGTCAGGGGCGTCTGAACAAGTTTATCCTGAACGCCCAGGTACTCAAAGCCGTAGTTGAACTTGGCGTTGGCCATCTGAATAGAGAGCTGCTGCAGGACGTCCATCTGCTTGGGGTCGAAGTAGAAGCGCATCTGACTGAGCCATTCGAAGGATTTGGGGTTGTCAATCTTGTTCTTGATTAGAGTTCTGGTGACGTCTCTCTGGTGAACCAACTCTGTAATCTAAAAACAGAGGGAGATGGCAGTTTTTCACCTCCGTTATACGTGACAAACATTAACTTTGGCGGGGATCAGAGAGGGTTAACAGGAGAAGCTGAATTGATGTTTTGTAGATGTCAGGGTTCTGCACTGAGTGGTCGAGTAGCATAGCAGACATGAATAGTAGGCCAGAGATTAGAAGAGCTTTGTTGTTCTCACTGCAAACATTTTCTGCTTCTGCAAGATCAGGTTATTTAAGTACATTCACACGTTATCAAAGTGAGATTCTGACCAGATGCTCCAGTTTCCTCCTGCGTAGCGGCGGCTGCTCCATCAAAACAGTGTCGGCCAGCAGGTTGAGCGTCGCCTCCACGTTGGTCAGCACGGCCTGAAGCGGATCCATGTTCCCTCCGCCTGCAATCGTGGTCAGAGCGTTCTCTACATTCTCTGACCAATCGATCTGGGCGGACAGAACCACCAGCTGGGCCTGAATGAAGAGAACAGATTTAATGATTCACGTTAAAGACACACTGGTTCTGTTCCAGATAGGACGTGGTCTTCAGAAAGGTGGTCACCTGATATTGGTCAATCCAGTTGATGTAGGTGGTCAGATCGATGCCGGTGCCCCTGTTGAAGGCGCCCACCTCAGTGACGGACTCAGCCAGCAGTTTGGCCAGCGTGACTCTCATCTCGCGCTCAACCAGCGTCAGCCAGTCGTTGATCTTCGGATGCTCAGTTAAGGACACTAGAGTTTTGAAGATCACCTGCAAAGACGTGTTGACAGACACATGAGAGAACAAAAATACTACTTGATGCTTTGTTTCTTGGAATATTCCAGGAGAGAAGTGTCAGTGAAACACTCTCTGTACCTCTTCTCCCTCTCGAGATGAAATTCCCAGCACCTCTGTGTTGTCATCGTTCAGCAGGATGCTGGAAACCCCAGCAAACATTTTCTTGAAGTGTTTCTGGAGTTTAGCCACATTTTTACTGTTGCCAATGATCTCCAGTAGATCTTCATCACCAACAAAGTAGAACCTACAGGAAAGAACCTCAGCGTATCAACAACCTCCATCACACCACAACGCTGACGGACACGTCTGAAATCCAGAAGCGTGTTTGAATGATTTGAGAGAGTTGATTAAGTGTTCCGAGACCTGGGGAATGATGAGCGCTCCCTCTCCAGATATTCTCCCAGTGCTTTCTGGATCTTCCCCAGCAGATCAGCAAGTCTTTCCAATGACCTCTGAACTCCTTGAATGTTCAGCACATCCATGACCAGTGGAGACTTTGTGACCTTTTTCATCAGAGCCAGAAACTCTGTGCTGATGCTGTTCAAGGAGAAACACAGCACGTTAGGTTTCAGCACATCAGCAGGTGTTTGTTAAGGAAGCGTTGTAATTCTTACCTCTGAAAGCGCTGCGTCTCCACTGGAAGGAGGTGTTTGATGTCTGCACTTCCTGTGAAAATACCTTCCAGATAAACCCAGCGGCGCTGCACGTCAATCCACACGTCAAACAGGGCCATGATGCGGTTGAGTTTGTCCTCCCAGCTCAGAGCATCTTCCTCAAACACCTACAGACAAGACAGCAAAGTTTACAAACTATTTCTTCCCCAAGATGCTTCGCTAGCAGCATAAGCCACAAAACTCAAAAGTGAAAAGCAAACTAGTCTTAAAGGGATAGTTCAACCAAAAATTATGTCTCTAGTTGTTCCAAAACTGTACACATTTCTATGTTTGGTTGAACAGGGAGAGAGATATTTGGACGAATGTCTTGTAACCAAACCGTTCTGGGACCCCATTGACTACCATAGCCGGAAAAACGACATTAATAGTCAAAAATTCCCCAGAATGGTTTGCTGTTCAAACAGAACAAAAATATATAAAGTAATTGTTCCTACTATGGTGGTCAATGGGGTCCAACTGTTTGGTTTAAAAGCATTCTTCCAAATATCTTTCTCTGTGTTCATTAGAACAAAGAAAGTTATACAGATTTGAAACAACTCGAAGGCAAGTAAACAATAACCATCCCTTTACATCAAGATGGGAAAATCATGACATAAATCAAATATTCCTTCATCTTTAGACTAATTACAGTTTATTGCAGATAAGTTTCAGAAACAACTTATTCTGCCTCTGTAACTTGTGATATCATCGCTCACGTCACATGACTTCATAAGTCACTAGGTCTGTGACAGTGGTCGTGACAACCACACCACCGTGATGGTAAAGTGCCATGGTGGTGGTGAACTGCCACCGGCGGTATAGTGCTCATCACACACTGTGCCAAATATAAGCGTAATAAAGATTTTACATTAACACAGAAATGATTAGCATACGTTTGGGTTGGCGCATTCGTGCACGGCCTCCTCTGTAAAACCAGTTTATTCTGCACGTTCTGGAATGGATCTTGTTGTGAAATTAACAGTTACATAAAATCTAAACCGACTATGACCCACTTGCTTGGTGTCAGAGTGTGCGTTGTTTATTTAAATGTTTTTCTGATGTAGTATACTATTTCACTGACGGATCTGTGCAATACACACCGACAGATGTTTCATCCTAATTTACTTCATATATCATAAATCAAAATGTATTAAAATATGAAGATTTGTTGTTATAATTTCTCTTCCACTCGTCATGTGGTTGCTACTTGCAAATATAATAACATAAATGTTTACATTAGGCTATTTATATAAGACTGTACACATATATTTCACAACCACCGCACCAAAAAACTGCCAAGTCACAGCACTAATCATCACTGTGACAAATAGTGATCATTTGGATTTAGAAAGTTGACATTTTTTTGGAGAAAAAAAAATTAACAGACTAGGAAATGATGTAATAGCTCTGAGAGAAAGCAAAAAAAATCACCTGGCTGACAGCACATGAAGAGGAGAAACAGAACATTTAAAGTGGGGTGCAATTAGTTTTCTTTCCGATCAATCAAAAATTAGAGACATTTTTAAATTTACAAAAATAAAAAAGTATTGAATGATAGTGATTCTGATCGCAATAATATCAGTCTAAGCTGGCTCTTTAATGAAAATGGTTTTTGTGTTTTATGAACAGATGTTTCAGACCTTGTAGTAAGGAGAGAGCTTCATGGCGGAAACACTGTTGATGTGCTCCTTGACTTTGTTGAACAGATCGTCCCAACCACGGATCAGACGGCACTTATTCTGATAGTTGACCAGATCCAGCTCGTACGAGTTCCACACCTCTCGAATCTGAGGTTTAGGAAACAGTTTAAAGATCACACAAACACACTCCACACAAAGTCTTTATAGACTGAATGTGCGAGACTGATGGATGACAGAACCTGTTTAAGAAACTCCTCAAGCGCCATCTCTCCCTGAGCCACCAGAAGCACGTCCTTCACCACCATCTCATTCTTCTGCAGGTCAACGTCCCAGATCTGACCCAGGACAAGTTCTGACGGAACCCAGTTAACATGCAGACGCTTCATTAACTGCTTCCAGTGACGATCCTTCAGCGCCTCTGACTTCAGCTCAATCACTAACATGTTGACCTGGAAAGCAGCACATATGAAGACGTTAGTGAAGGTTCATGGAGTGAAACACAACATTCTGCTCGTCGGGTGGGGCTCACCTTCATGTATCCTTTGAGGAGTCTCTGCACATACTCGTATGAAGCATACTGTCTCAGACGGGCCGGGAAGTTCTTCAGCTGGTTGAGGAGGCCGTCTAAACTCTGACGCAGCTGTAAGGGACACAAGCGCGCAGTCAGTAAATCTAACCCCCTGATGTGGTAGTGTGAAATAAGACGGAAGGCGTGTCGCTCACCTTGCGTGGCTGCACCGAGACCCACGGCTGCTCCTTCATCTGATCAATCTGCTCCCAAACCTTCGACAGCTCAGACCAAACGCCTTTTAGATCCTGCAGTTCCTCCAGTGCCACCTGATAAACATGACCAATACAAACATGAAACAGTAACAACAGCAGCCGGGCTTGTCTTAGAACTGGTCAAAAACCAACATGGTCCTCTTATAACCGATCAAAAACCAACACGCTTGTCTTATAACCGGTCAAAAACCAACATGGTCGTCTTATAACCGGTCAAAAACCAACACGCTTGTCTTATAACCGGTCAAAAACCAACACGCTTGTCTTATAACCGGTCAAAAACCAACACGCTTGTCTTATAACCGGTCAAAAACCAACACGCTTGTCTTATAACCGGTCAAAAACCAACATGGTCGTCTTATAACCGGTCAAAAACCAACATGGTCGTCTTATAACCGGTCAAAAAACCAACACGGTCGTCTTATAACCGGTCAAAAAACCAACACGCTTGTCTTATAACCGGTCAAAAACCAACACGCTTGTCTTATAACCGGTCAAAAACCAACATGGTCGTCTTATAACCGGTCAAAAAACCAACACGCTTGTCTTATAACCGGTCAAAAACAAACACGCTTGTCTTATAACCGGTCAAAAACCAACATGGTCGTCTTATAACCGGTCAAAAACCAACACGCTTGTCTTATAACCGGTCAAAAAACCAACATGGTCGTCTTATAACCGGTCAAAAACCAACATGGTCGTCTTATAACCGGTCAAAAACCAACATTGTCGTCTTATAACCGGTCAAAATCCAACATGGTCATCTTGTAACTGGTCACCTGTACTCTCTCCTCACTGCTGCTAAGAAGACCTGTGTCCGTCAGCTCCAACGCTTCTTTGGCCCTTGCACACTTCTCTCGATCGTCCTTCAGACGGCCAAATTTGCCCTCGTAGATGGTGAGAGACTGTAAAGCCTCCTCCGGACGCAGACTGCCCTACAGCGACAAACAGCAGAAAACTGTTAAGATCTCGAGTAGACTATCAAAAGCTAACATTAGCCGTCACGAGCAGATTTACGTACAGCCACTGGTTTAGTTTTCTCCCAGTCTGACAGCAGGTCTGTGGTGCGGTTCTCCACGGCACGGTCCTCTTGGACGATCTTCATCTGTAGATTGGCCACCTGCTGTTGGATTGCAGTGTCTTTGCGTTTCATGATGTCACTGAAAGCGCCCCACTCGCCCTCGATGTTATCGATGTAAAGCCACGAGGGAGGGAACTGGAAACGTTGCTTTTCCAGAAGGCGCTGGCCATTGCGGAACAGCTACATGGGACAACATTTTCCGTCATGTTTGCTTTACTAATAAGCTTAAGAATCTAAATGGTCGAAAATACTCACATCTACTTGCTTCTCAAACTGCTTGATCTTGCGCTTGAGGGTCTGCACATATGTGATGAAGGTCACGGCATCTGAGGTGCTTGCCGTGTCCACCGAATGCTGCTCCAGTTCTTGACGGGACTAAAAGATCAAACAGAAGCTTTTGACGAACTCTCACAGACAAACGAGGCACGTCATGTTTAATCACAAAGAGCTGCCCACAAACCTTCGAGATCTGAGAATGGAAGTCCTGCATATTGTTACCCAACATCTGTCCAAACTTACTAAGGACCTCCTTATGCCACGAGTCGTACTTCAGATTGACCTTTGATTGAACCTAAATGACCAACATTTACTGGTTACAGAAACACCGCTAACGTGATCGTTCAGAAAGAACCGTTGGATTAAAATGAGATGGGGTCCTAACCTTGCCGTAGTCTATAATGACAGGTCCAAATTCTTTCCTGGTTTCTGCATTGTCAAACGTGCCACGAGCTTTCCGGATCTGCACCAGCAGTGCCTGCCACTTGGTGAGATCTTCTCCAAGACGGTTATAAATGTTCTCGGGCTGCATGTCCCACAGGCACTGATACTGCAGCCACACCTGATGATGGACCAATCAGAATCATTCAGCATGTGAGCGTGGTTCTAAATGATGAAAAAGTCCAATCGGAGGGAGGAGAGAAACTTCACCTTGACATACTGCTCCACCTCCGAGACGTTGTCCTTCACTGCATTATAAGCCTCCTCCAGCGCAGCCGGACCATCAGG
This sequence comes from Triplophysa tibetana, assembly GCA_008369825.1. Lineage (NCBI taxonomy): Eukaryota > Metazoa > Chordata > Actinopteri > Cypriniformes > Nemacheilidae > Triplophysa > Triplophysa tibetana. The sequence goes on along the minus strand of CM017907.1, from coordinate 22,966,721 downwards.
CATTCTGGTGAGAGCGTTTCTATAAAACTTTTCTTCCTCAGATAACTCGTAGTGAACACCAACCTGTTACACATCAAGGGTTATCACACACAGACACATGCAGACAGGGTGATCTGGAGGAAATGTTGTGCTGACCTGATATCTCTGACTCTGGATTCTGGGAAGAGAGAGGATGACCATCTTCCAGGCAAACATCTCTTGGTAGAGTCTGTAGCGACAGTCTTCAATCGGCGGGTTCAGGTAGATGACTTGGTTTGTGATTCTTAGCTCATGGATGATGTTCTGTTTGTTTAGTCAGAAAACGCAGGTGTTGAGATTTGAATGAAACTAAATAATGGCACAGTGTCATTTTACCTTCGAAATCCTTAAAAGAAAAAAGTATTTGGAAGATTTTTGACACTCAGTGGTGTCTCTTTAGGGGTACCTTGATCTTTGGTTCTCCTCCTGGCTTGTGGCTGACTTGAGGAGCTTCAGTGTCCATGTCCACATCAGCTTTGTCCTCCATCTGTCCTCTGAGAACCTGCGTCCATGCCTTAAGTCCCGCCTGCAGACGCACACCCAGGATGCGCTCGATCTGCAATAGAGAAAGTATACATGAAACGTGTTGGTCATGTGAGCGAAGTCAGGCGACCCTAGTTAGCCATGTCAAATCACCTCGATGTCCAGTTTGTTGACCCAAATGGGGAGATTGGAGTAGGAGTGTAGGTTCAGGTCATCTACAGCCTTCTGAATGCGATTGAGGATCTCTGTGAATGTCTTGTTTTCATACATACAGGTTTCAAGAGATCGCACCTCCAAATCAATCTTCTCCTCAATCAGTAAGAGATCGTCCACCTGAGAGTAAAGCACTCACATTACATCACCATCAGAACACTGGACATAAGACAGCAACCTTTATATACCAGATTTCTAGACCCAGCAGAAACTGAAATATACCATTTTAACATTTGAAAGAACACAAATTAGCTGTATGATTATTTTGTAATGACTGATTTTTCATACATCTCTGTGTGTCATTCTGTTAAAGGGGTGATTTCATGAAAACAGACATTTTCCATGTTTAAATGCTAAAATAGGGTCTCTTGGGCATCTGCCAACTCAGAAAACATGAAAAGAGTCTCACATTAAAATAGTTAATGATTTGATAGTTAATCTCTGCAAGCATGTGAGAAAGAGCACTCCAGAAATCGCTCTCTTATTGACATAAGCAGCCGTTCTTATTATAATATTTCTGCCCCTTGATCTGAACATGTCGCCATTGTTGTTTTCGCATGTATGAAGTTCAAACACCATGACAAAAGTAAAAAAGCTTACGATACGTTGTGTTGTTGGCTGCACAGACCCACACAGAACAATGTTCCCAGCCTCAGGGGAGACAAGAGAGCGATGGATTTATTTAGTTTTCAATGGAAATCATCCACACTGAACGGTGCACAGCAGCAAATAAAGACATCGTAAGTAGCAGTATTTTTTAAGGAAGACTCCAGGGACCTGTGGCAACTTAAAAGTAGATAAAATGTTACGGTGACACGTTTGTCCGTTCACTATTAGAAAGCAATGTCTGTGGCTTGTAAACATGTGACGGAATTGTCCTGTGTAACGTTAATTTCACTTAGATAAATAGCAATGCGTTTGTCTTGAGTATATTTACTTCAGAAAACTGTGTGTATGGTTTATAAACACGCGACGCGGTTCTCTCTCCCGAATGCGGTTGTGACCGGACCAACAGGGACCGGAGGGGATTTGCGAATTGGGGAACAGGTGTGCTTATCGAAAATAACGTGTTTGGTGTTAAAAGACGAGACCTTGTTTCTTGTTCGCGTTATGTGACCCTACTTTATTGTTTTGTTGCTGGAATCACAGGCTCACAGCCCTGGGTGCGTTTTCTGCTGAAAAAGGGGGCGGAGACTGCCAGCTCCCTTGCACTTAAACAGACACACACCAAAACTGCGTGTTTCTTCTCACATGCAAAAGGGGGCATGTACCGCATGGCATATTCAAAGATCTGTGGTGTTTTTTGAGCTGAAAACTTCACAGACACATTATGTGATCCCCTATGATTAATGTTACAAAAAAATCACCCCTTTAATAATAAAGAAGATGAGTGTGTGTGTCCAAAGGCTAGACTGAGACAGTGTGTGGTTCTGATGGTCTTTTGTTGTTGCCAACCTTTTCTTGGAAGTTGAAGACCGTTTCAGCCAGACGCTGGACGTAAGGGTCAAGTTTGTAGGACTCCCAGACCAGAGAGATTCCCTCAGTGACGAGACCCTGCACCTCCTTCTTCAGACCTGCCACCAGCAGCGAGATGGACATCCTCTCCTCAACCTTCTCACAAGTGCGCTCATACGTGCGGACGCTCTCGATAAGCGAAATGGCAAATGGGTAAAGCTGATTAGCCTGATGGGCTTTGTTAACGATGGCCAGCGGCACACGGAAACTCAGCCACTTTAAGTTACGCACTTCCTTCGAGAGGGTGATGATCTCCGGCAAGAAGTTCACTTTGAGCTTTAGCACAGTTCCTGTGCGGCCGCGAGCGCGTGTGTTCTCGATGGTGAAAATGCGTCCAGACACGCCCAGATTGCGTTGCTGCACCTTTCTAGCCCAATCGTCGAAAATCTCCTGCGTGTTAAGCTTGGCACGGAAACTGTCACCATCCTGCTTCAGCTTAAGACCCTCCACGTGATTCTCCCAGCCCTTCCCAAGAACATCCTCCACACGCTTCATGTAGGCCGTCAGTTGCCGATCGATCTGTTTAGCCCAGATAATGGAGCCGGAGACGGGAGGCAGGTCACGCACGTGGCTCATCTTACACGACTGACTCTGAGGGTACTGAACCTTAAATTTATCGTGCAGAGACTCGATGTCGTCTTTGACCCGCTGGATGAGCTGCGTTTGGTACTCGCGGATGGCTCCGCGAATGTGGGGTCGGACAAAGAGGGCATTAAAGCGCGAGAATATGCGGAACATCTCGTTGGCATTCTTGGCTGTACCCAGCTGGTCCCGCAGTCGAGCCGTGATGCGGGTCTCTACGCGATCGATGCGTTCGTCATAGCGCTTCATAGCTGCCTCCCATGCTTCCATTCCCTCCTTTGACACGTCCAATCCATCAACCTCTTTCACATTTTCATAGGCCAGATTGACTTCCTCTATAGCATTAGCATCCGCAGCGTCGAAGAGCACCTCTGCAACCTTCATGTCGGGGGGCTCGGCGATCTCACCCGGAGCGTGCTGGGGAACCGCAGACACCTACAAACGAGAAAGCACAGATGCACTGTGACATCACACCAATCAGGCATGTGATCAGCTAGGACTGATTTATCTCCCTGAAAAAATCTTCTTTAATATTACTATTAAATGTAACATGATTTAAAATGGTTCGCCAAAAATAGATATTTTTCACTTTGCAACACTATAAAAAAATCATAATTACCAATTTTGGAAATATCAGTTCAAAACTTTATTAGTTTAACAGTCACCTGAACAATATTAAATAAAATAGGTTGATACTTTGTGCGGTCCTCTGTATTTATAACCATAGACAATAAATACCTAGACGCGGCACTGGCCACTCTGGTCAGCAGCTGTGATACATCAACTGCACCGCCATTTTAGTTCAGTTAAAGGCCCACTAAACTCATAGAAATGAATGGGAGAGCTGCGCTTATTCGGCATTAAAAGTTTAATCACGGTTACATATCTTTACCTATATCATAAACCATTGAAATCTGTGTTGAGTACAAATTTTTCATGTCCCTAGGTACTTAATATCTCTATAGCTATACTTTCCAAAGAATCGTTGTTAAATGAAATGTGAAATATACATTAATTGAGCCTGTTATTGAGGAGAATCCACTAGATTGCACCAGGTTCAATGATATGTTAGGGACATATGCGCACAACAGAATAAAATAACTACAGGTGGAAGTATTAGTCGAGAATATAACACACCTTGTTAGGATTGTTTCTGACTTTAATTTGAATTATCTAACAAAAGACCTAAGGTAAAATTATTTCATTTACATATCTACAAAATAAAGATTTTTAACCGGTGAAAGGGCTTTTTCTGTCATCATAAAAGATGTCTTTTTTTATAAATCCAGTAAAACAAATACAGCAGTAAAACTTGTATGCGAGATAGGAAAACAAATAACACTGTCCTGCATTAAAAACTTTAAATAGCATTTCATCTACCTTAAATCACATAAGCGATGTGTACACAATTATTAAGCCTAAATGAATGCTTGACAAGCTTGAGTTTTAACAGTTCCGTATGACAATATATATTTTTATAAGTCTAACCATCTTTAACTGGAGCCATAATGTTTTTTACTACACGTATAAATAATAATGTGTTGGATTAAGTTAATAAATTAATCGGTTATTGTGTTTTACTGCAGAAAACCGCAGCTCCACCATTCACTTGTATGTATTGATAGTCTGTTTTTGCCCTGATCAATATGTACGTATGATCCAGCGGACAATGGCACGTCTAGGTATTATTTGTCTATGCTTATAACAAGCGTGTGCATGACGTAGAAAGCTTAGATAGGATCCTCTTGGCTGGCTGCATGATGACCAAGCACACATCCCCAAAAAACCCAATCCCGTCACAAACAAAAATAAATTGAATTTATGAAATTAAAAGAGCTGTTTTCCTGTGGTAACCCCAGCATTAGGCAGTAGGTACTTACACAAGCATTATCGTTCTTCTTTAATAGTAAATGAGCATTCTGTTCTTATGATGTTTAAGTATTTCTTTATAATAATAGTCTTGCCCCAATACAACTTCAAAATAAAACTATTATAAACTGTCAGGAGCATGATACCTTACGTGTTTGTGCAGAATCTTGAGCATAAAATTCAATGCTTAAAAAACGATAGACTTTAGAAACCAAGAAGACCCTACGGACGCATAGACTTTGCGAGCATGCAGAATTTAAAGTCACGACTGCAAGTGCACATGATGAGCTGTTTGGGACAGGGTCGTAGTTATGCTGGACTGACCCCTAAAGAAACGCTACTGGCTAACCCATGGATAAGCCAACACATGAAAGAACTGTGCTGTCATTAAACAGAGTATGATGATGCTGTTGTACCTGAGGTCTCAGTACACGAACAATGACGGCTCTCAGCTGCTCGTGCTGCCGCCTGAAACGCCGCATGTGATCCAACCTGGCCTGAAGCTTACGGTGAGCGGGACTGAGACGCCACACCATCTTCAGGTTCTCCTCTCTTTTTCTCTTCACTATGTCCCTCAGGAGCACTTGAAGTTTCTCATACTCATCTTCCCAGGTCTGGAAGACTTCAAAACACGCTACCATCACCTGCAAAAGACAGAGGACCATGAAGCGTCATCTACAGGTGCATTGCCGCAGAACAAAGTTCTACCACAAACATCGTTGGTACCTTCTCAAATTCCTCGTAGGCCACATGCATGAGCTTGCGAGTGCCCAGGACTTTAAGGAGCTGTGAGCTGAGGTCTCTGGAGATGGCCTCCACCAGACGTAAAGCACGCTGGATGGGGTACTTGGTGTTTCGGATCTTGCGAAGGTGGGTGAAGATGGCCACCAGCGCTTGCCGGATCTTGTCGAGTTCAGTGGCTGACAGAAGATCGTTGAGGGGAAAATCCTTCATCAGAGGGTTGTAATCGTTGACGGTCTCAACGGCCTGCTTCAGGCCTAGAGAAACACACACGGTTCAATGACATCATCACAATAGAACTTAAGAGAGGTCACAACACGACGTCTCACCGGTGTCTGTGTCGAAACTGACTGTGGCATGAAAACGTTTGCCATGCTTCAGGATGTCCAAGGTGAGCAGGACCTCCGGACTCTCACGCTTCTCCTGTATACGATTGAGGGCACGCTCAAGGTTGAGCCAGAAGCTGATCTCCTGCAGGGCGGTCCCAGAGGCCGGGTCACGGTCCAGTTTAGTGACCTGTGAGGGGAATTGTTCACAGGTTTACAACAGCAGAACATAAGAGTCTTAAGCCTGAAGACACGTGGAGCCGAAGCACAGCCTTGCAAAGTATACTGCCATTGACTCGACTCACACGCATAACGACACATCGCAATATCTCTCCATGCCTACAGGGGTCAGGTTTTCTTTAACTACATTGAATCGATGCTCTCAGGACACAGTTGCAACCGGGTAGATACTGCAGTTCACGTACTATTCTGATGATGAAACTTGCGTCATGCGCGCTGTATGCTGTCCCTCACGACCGCTTATTGAGGGAACTATACTACAGGCTTTATACAGATAGAGAAAAAACCGCCAAACCTTCTGGATTTCTCTGATCCAACGATTGACTCCAGACTGCAGCTGGTTCAGGAAGGTCGGGTCCTCCACTTTATTACCAAAGTCAGTGACCTTGGGTTTCTCTCCTCGCTCGTAGCACTGCTTGGCCACGTTAGTAATGATGGGGTTGATGAGGAGACTGATCTCTGGGATCTCGATGTTCTGCTGGAGGTGAAGTAACCCCATCTCCAACTCTGCGATCTTCTTCTCCACTGATGGAGCCATCTTATCTCCATCTCTGAGGCACAAACACACATGTACAATATTTAAAAAATGGTTCTATATATTTACACATGTACTGTATGTTTATAAACCTTTATTAACAACCTCAAAGATGATGTTACCTGTCTGCTTTGCCAGACTCCCGAATGTAAGATTTGAAGTACGGAGAAACAGCATTACTGATGAAGGAATGTAGAGTCTCATATGGCGAATCCTCGCTGAGCGTCAGAACTCGCACCAGAGTGGAGATGGGCTTGTCTGCATCGATGACTCCAGTGCGCTTGATCAAAGCAAGGCTGCAAGACACACAATGATTCTCTCTTAGCCACAGCACAACAGTGAACCGCTTGTTTGTCCAAAATATACACAATTAATTATAACACTTTGTCAGTTTAATCTAAACTTTTAAGATATACTATGACCATTTTAACTGACTCGCATAAACAGTGGGTGTAAGGATTTAAATTTCCTAGAGGGATATCACAGCCCCAAACCATGTTTGACAGACAGTGAGCTGTGGCATGTGAAAATAAAACATTGATTGATTACCTGTTGGATTTGAGTCTGTAATGGATGTCAGTGCTGATGGTGTATGAAATGGCCTCTCTCTCTTCCTCTCCTTCATCTCCAACATCCTCTGCAGTAGAAATGTCACATTAAAACAACAGTCCTTCATTTTTAACACATTCAACACTGTTATTTGAAAAGTGGCAAATGAAAACATGTGACAGATCAACAGAGAATCAACTGTGTGTGTGTGTGTGTGTGTGTGTGTGTGTGTGTGTGTGTGTGTGTCATTGTCTGCAGTCAGTGGAGAAACAAACAGCAGTCGAGTTACAAGCAAGAATAAATCAAATATTATATTTACAATCAAGAGAAAAACCGCAGATGACAGATAACGAGGGGTCAAAGAGTACACAATATAAATTAAAACTTAAATCGGACTGCGTGCACCGTGATGTCACTGATCTGATATCTGCACTGCAGCAAACACGCCCTGAACTCTCATCCATCACAGTAAATCAGATGTGTTATCTGTACTCATTATTTTATTTTTTTAAATACTTTATTACTGAACTTTTATTTTGACATTCGTCACCAACAACACATACAGGGTGGGGTGTTAGACAAAGCCCGTCATCATCCAATCTTACAATATAACAATAACATATAAAACAACGCCAATTAATGTTATTCTGTAACGAACTGCCAACGGCTCTGTTATTAAACCTGTGGACTATTAGTTAACATCATTTTTACGATGCACGCTAGTGATGTACCCTTGAGATGCGTTAAATGTAATATGAAGTTTGAACCTTTAAGCGCGCTCCGCTCCACTAGAATCGAGTGAATCTGCGGATCTGACAGGAATTTTCTCATTTGCTCGAGCGAGCTCTTCTCCTCCAGCGCGCTCTCGAGAGCCGCGGGCGCATCCCCGCCATCCTCCAGCAGCAGCGGCACAAGCTTACGGATGTGTTTCTGCAGAACAGACGCGTCCGCTACAGTCTGCACGGCCGTAGAAACCTCCATCCCGCCGCCACTGTCCTCTCCTCCCCCACCGTCAGACATTTTAGAACCAGACAATGCACAATAAAACCAACGTTTGTTCTGAAGAGAACGCGAGCTGTAACACTGTCTTTGACACGCAGCGTTATGACCAGCGCCCAACGCAGCCGGAAACTTTATTGTCGAATGGATTTTGGGATATGTAGTTTTTGGGCAAATGAAAGAAATAAATTAAGTTGAGAAGTGAACTACAATGCCCAGAAACACAACGCACGGGTCAAGCGTCATCCAGTCCGTCCTTCTCTGCAGCAGTGTAATGTCATTGTGTGGTAGATATGACTCGACAGTTACCTTCCGCCTGCCCAGCTCATTTCACTAATAATGTCTTTATTATGTTTGTCTTCTTGAAAAATAGTTTTACTCATAATTTGAAACCCTTCTGTGTAATGCTGAATATAGGTCCTAAAAACAGCAGAACTTTACGGAGACAGGTTGACAGCGTTATATTTGTGCACAGAGAATCAGCAGCTTCTGTCTAAAGTTTGGACTTCCTCTATAAGGCCTTATTTCTGAGTCCACCCTAATGTTTAGTACGTTAACATGAGTACAGTCCCTATGAAGTCAATTCATACATAACATTAAAGCGCTGCTGTAACTAGTATTGAGTAGACTTGTGTTTTATTTAACGAAATATGTCTCTAGTTGCTGTGTATGAGACAGTCCGAGCGTTCCATTCCAAAGTGATCATCATCCCTGTGACCTTCTAAGAGTAAATCTATTGATTTGTAAACTCTAGAGGAAAAGCCCAATTGTATATCTTAGTGTGTCCGTTTAAAATTCAGTTGGCAAAAGGAGCAATAAAAACAACGTCTTTCTCGACGCTTTGTGTAGTGTTTGCTTATAAAAGGCCCTTCGGAAATAAATCCCTTTTGGAACGCACCGAGTGTGTGCGCGCGCAGGTTTGATGTTGCTCCTCCCAGGACAGCCCACAGTCCCTGTCACACGATGCCGAATAAGTCAAAGAAAGACAAGGTAGCACTTTCCCATCTATATAGCTATATTTGGATAAAAGCTAAATGTAAATATCTACGTCAGAATGGTACTTTTTTTATATGTAAACCTGTGTTTTCAGTCTGTGAGATCCAGCAGAAGTTCAAGCAAACATCATGGAGACAAACAGAATTCTGAAAAACAGGTAACTTTAGATTTTTACTTTGTGAGATGTTTTTTTTTTAGTTGTGTATGGTTGTGTATCTGTCAACATGAATATATTTAACTGGGGTGAACGTGATGGACATCATTTCATTATTACTGAGTGACAAAGACATTTCCACTGAGGAACTTTTGCTCAATAAAATAAGCATTACAACTATTGACATCAATAAGAAAATGTGTCGAGTGTTGTGAAAACAAAATGAATTGAGTGGAAAGTGTCTGATGTCATTAAACAGGCGTGTGTGAGCCCAGCAGCCTCTCAGGTGCCCCTTCTTTACATAAATGACTCGACCTGTAAAGAGAACCTTCTCTTTGAATCTCATTTCCACAGAGTTCAGCCCCCACCACACAACTGCTGCGTGTGAAGCACGCGTCCACTCAGAGCGCACTGAAGAAACACCGCAGACTGAGCTCCTCCTGTTTCTCCATCAGCAACAACAGAGACCTCCTGACACTGTCCCATCTGACAGGTACACACGCACATCTGTGACTGATGAAACCACACACACTCCAAGTCAACGGACGTACTGTAGCTTTAAATTCTGTGTGTCATTAAGCATGTTATGATCATTATACAGCATGATTCTGCTTTTCTGCTGACATCATTTGAGGCATTCTAATCATTTGCTGTCCTTGTTTTGTGGATTCCGAGCAGTAGTTGAGGCTTTAGATGAAGAGTTGCTGCTTCGCAGGCTTTCGTGTCTTTCTCTTAATGAACGGATGTGGAGTGATGCATAATTTAGACCTCAGCGGATACAAATGAATGTTGACCCTGAATCTCAATGATACATTATCCTCCTGCCGTCTTACCCCACTGGTAGATGTCAAGATCATGGCATATTTCTGCTGGATAACAAGACAGAAATATGAAGTAAGAAACTCATTTTTACTGTGGGCCCGTTGTAAGACACATGAAAGACAGAATAGCGTTTATATTTTTCTTTACACAATCTTGTGTTTGAATAACCTAAAACAGAAATATTGTATGGCATGTGTAGAGTGTGCTGTCCCAGTGCCCATCCCAGACATCTGCAAAACTTTTTGAAGGGCCCTTGTCATAATAGTTCAAACTAGAAATAAACATAACTGTAAACTATAAGGAATAAACTATTTAAAATCAATTAACACACTGAAAGACTAAACAATTAATTCTATAATAAAATTAAAACTTAGTTTGACATGTAAATTATTTTGAACCCTTAATTAACACTTGGCTTGGAACCAGCTGTAAAAAAAAACGATTTTTCTAACCAAATGAGCGATTAAGAAATATAAAGCGTGATAAATATAGTTCACTCAATACTGCTAAGTTTATGAAAATACATCAATGCTTCTCTTAATGTGATGGAACGCACTAAAAATGACATCATAGGCAAACCAAATGCAGTGGTGTGCATTATAGCGGAGACTCACGTGAACACTGAAGTTTGTTTTTGGCCTGTAGGTCATTCCCTCTAAATCACAGGTGTCACACTCAGTTCCTGGAGGGCAGCTCTGCACAGTTTAGCTCGACCTCGAATCAAACACACCTGGTTCAGCTCATCAACATCTTCAAGATTACTAGAAACTTCCAAAAAGCTGAGGTTTAGAGCTGTGTGGAGCTCAACTGTGCAGAGCTGCGGCCCTCCAGGAACTGAGTTTGACACCCCTGCGATCTAAATGCTATTGATCTTTAAATAATCATATATCTTTTGTATAAACCCATATAGTGAATGGGTTTAATGTACATAGCAATATTGATATATGATTTGACAGTTTATTGTAAGTGTGCATTAGCTGACACCCACATGAACACTGTACAGATGGTTTTGTGGTCTAAGTTTTCCCCTTTAAACGCTGCTGAAGTTAGAAACGTGTATTAATGTGAATGTAACTTTGGAGACGGTCCCTAAATCCAAGAATGTCAAACTTCCAACGTCAAGCAACTTAATGCCAGTTTAGTGGACAAATACTGAATTTATGCTATTGAATAATTTGGCAAAAAAATAGGAGTTTAAAATAGTACAAATGCCTCTTGTTCTTTTGCTTTGCGTTGCTGGCTTTTGTTTCCCGCTCCGGACGTTTAAACGCACATGTGGAGGCACATCAGCACATCACGCGCACGTCATTACCTGCCGCGCACCGCATGATGTCCGAGTACGTCACAGTCTTTAAAGCAATGAAGTATTATAAAGGTTATTAAGGACATTTCTAAACGACGTCTCTAAAGTTATAAAAATAGCGTCTTGTTTGTCTTCGTGTTTGTGATTCGGTGCTTAAGGTGCAGAGGCTCCACGCATGCGTATGAGAAGGATCGGCCCTGTCACTGAGTATTATGGGTTACAGTACACACTCTACACACAAAATCTATCGTAAGTTTCTTTGGATGACATGCATTTAGATAACATAAATACAGCAGATGGCTTGAAGTTGTGCTGAAATAATCAAACATGAAAGTGTTGTATTAGTAGTGTAGGATGTGTGTCCTTTACAACATTAGTTTTGCTGTGAACAGAGACATTCATGAAGACTAACAGATGAGTCTTGTTCAGACACCACCGCTGCGGGGCTTTTGTGGCCGTTAGTCCCGCCCCCGTGACTTCCTGACCAATAGTCATCAGCTATGACGGGCAGTCTTATGATGTCATCGCTCTCGGGTGCAGCCAGCCAATGGGTAACGCCCTGCCCGCTGACATCACAGATCGGTTGTTCCTCTAGCAGCAGCAGCCGCTTCGTTTCTGTTGGAGGTTTTGTGTTAAAATGGAGGCGTCTGTCCTGCTGTGAGTGCGTTCACATTCATGCGGGACATCTGAGGTAGGATGGGTGTAGATGCTCCTAATTCCAACGGGCCGTTCCCGCCTGTGGCTCTGCTGCACTTCAGAGGTGAGTGAGAGAGATCGGACAGACGGATGGCTGTGATCAGACGGACTGTGGTCATCTGATGCTCTTCATTCATTTACTGTGTTTATTCATGTGCTGCTGACTGTGGTTCAGCTTCATTTCTCTCCGTTTAGTCTTTATATTCTGACTACATCACTGAGAGACAGAGAGCGCGCTTTAGTTTACTGCCTTCTACCCATCCCCCCTTCAGACCAGCAGTGATGTCACAGGATGTGATGTCACAGGTAGCGCTAGGCTCGCTCTCTCTCTGTGTGTGTTGTTTTTGTCTCTTGTTTCTTTCATTCTTAATTCGAGGAGGAAACAGTCGGATCACGAGTCGATAACATGGTGTGTTTGAATTGTTGGTTGTGTGAATGAACATGAACATTTATGAACGTCACTTCATAGTTATGTCAATCTGATCAAATCTGATAGAGGTGTTAGCTTTCCTACTGAAGGTTTCATTGATGTCCTAATATTAGTTATGTCATATTAACGTATAGAAACTGATTGAAATGTATCTGACACGTGTCCCATGGACCCACAAAGTGCTCACAATCCCTAACGTACAACCGTACAGAAGTTGTGTTTGTTTTGTACCTCATATTGAGGAGATACTGCAGCACTCCCATGGGTTCTATCTTCAATATACTTCCGTGTTACTATCTGTGTGTTACGAAACATTATACACAATAAACTATTGGATTGTCATTAACTAACATAAACAAAGATACATCTATATAAAAAATATGATTAACTATAATTTGATGTTAACTAATGCATTTAAATACACATGAAGTGTTAGTTTGCGTTTTATATATGTTTGAGGGCTGTCTTTGTAAACCGTGCAGTGAATTGTGTGTGTGTTCGTGAGTGTGTGTGTTCATGTGTATGTGTGTGTGTGTGTGTGTGTGTGTGTGTATGTGTGTGTGTCTGTCATGCAAGTGCGCGTGTGAACGTGTGTGTGTTCGTGAGTGTGCGTGCGTGCGTTCATGTGTGTGTGTATGTGAATGTGTGTGCGTGCGTGTGTTGTGTGTCTGTCGTCTGTGTGTGCATGTGTGTGAGTGCACGTGTGTGTGTGTCTGCTGAGGGTGTCATGTAACCCTATCAGTATGAAGTGAGAGGCATTGTGATGCTCACATTCAGTTCTGCCTGAAGTGTCATGTAAGAAAACAGAAAGTGTGGGTTCATGGCTTTGTTTGCTTCACAACAACATTTATGATCCATGTGATCTTGTTCAGAAGGGTTTGATGGCAAACATCTCCTCTGAATGAGCACATTAGTGAAGTGAAATGGTTTATTTGAGTGTTTTCTGATCTGATCATCATTGAGACGTATATGAATGTTTGAAGGAGATATTGATATAAAAGGCGCTGATGTTATTATTAATAACCTTGTGATAAGTGTGATGTTTGCTTTCTTCTGAAAGGTCAACGCTGATCTACATGTAGGCGACTGATCGCTCTGTCTCGTATCACATGAACCCTTGATTCCTCTGAATAATGCACTTCTGGGTTCTGGTGTGGATGAATAAATGTTCAGTCTTGATGCCGTTTCAGATGTTCCTCCGGCCGAGCAGGAGAAGCTCTTCATACAGAAGGTACGTCAGTGCTGCGTTCTCTTTGATTTCCTCTCCGATCCTCTCAGCGATCTGAAATGGAAGGAGGTGAAGCGGGCGGCGCTCAGCGAGATGGTGGAGTTCATCACACACAATCGCAACGTCATCACGGAGCCCATTTACCCAGAGGTGGTGCACATGGTGAGTCACACCGAGCTCTCGTACGAGCCGTGAGCTTTGATCGTACAGGAGGAGGTTTGTGTTTACTTCCTCCTGCGATCATTTGACTTCACTTACACACAAACCACACCTGTGATCATAAGCAGAATGTGCTGCGTGAGGCTTGTACATAAATATATTTCAGCTCATGTGCTCTTGTCATGTGAGGGATCATGAACAGCCAGCTGATAAAGAGTCTTGTAATACACTCAACCAATTTATTTTGTGAATACAGACCGATGAATGTGCATTTTCCTTCTTTAAACACGACACCATGATGTGTAAATATCATTCATTAAAGAGTACATAACTAGGGATGTTTTAGGTCCTGCTCTGGTTTCTGGAGTGTCCAACAACAAGTTTATGTTCAATGAAGGTGTAAAAACACTATTATTTCGTAATAATATGGAGCTTTTCTTACCTTACGTCTCGACTGACTCTCAAATGATTCGTTCCGTGATTCGTCTGTCTAATCCCCTCCTTCGCGCTAGCCTAGTGTCATGTGATTGGTCAGATGGTCTAGTCCGCTGTGATTGGTCTACACAGATGAGCCCCTCAAGTGTCTGGGGGAGAAGAGTACGGTTTTGGCAGGCAGTCTTTATAGAGACTATATGTAGTGACTAGGGATGCACCGAATATTCGGCCACGAAATGTTCTGATGACACAAACAGATACACATTGACAGATTATTTTTTACCAGTGACGGAAAAATCTGATGGCCGCCCGTCATTCTGGCAGATTACAATGAGGGCAGTTTGTAAACCCCCGTTTCCCTTCAGCGTGATATGCTCGTGAAGCGACCTACGTGTCGTTGTCATTTGTACTGACTAGACATGTGATGCGATTTGGGAAAACCCGTCGGATGTCGCGCTGGGACGCGGAAAAAACAGTTCACCTATCAAAGTTAACCACATAACATGAAGAAGTATTAATTCACATTTCCCGCCAGTCTTTTGTAAACTATTGCATGCAAAGTTTTCATACAATGTTTTGGTTTTGATAGAGCTCCCCGTACAGCACCAGGAGTTATCGCCCCTCCGCTGCTCACGCGAGCCAAACCGCGATCGCAAAACATACAAGAGATGATCAAAAGTCCAGACACTATTCACATGATAAACAACGTAAAACTTGCTTCACTCTTTATTAGTTGTTGTCCGTAATGTTTTTCTATGTAGTGATAACGGCAGAGCTCTCGTTCTTTAAGTGTGCGCTGCACCATTTTCCTTACTTTCGTTTTATTCAAACGGTTTTGTACAGTATTTTTATAGACTTCAACACTAAGAAATGTTTTTTTTACTAAATTGTTATTAGAGTAAGTCTCTTACCACTATAAAGTGTTTTTTACTTGTGATACTGGACTGTTGTGCTTTTATTTTCATAACTGAATTTTAAACACGTTTTTTCCAAATTCCGTTGCTGAACATCATAGCGCTTCAGAAGACATCAGACATAACTTTAGTTACATACAAATTATATACATTTGAACCATGTGTTGGGTTTTCCCAGATCCAATAACATATTAACATAAACATTAAAAGATTAAATATAATAATGAAAATAAATAACAACGGCTTTATTGGGCATTCGGTTGTATTAAAATACAAAAAATTCTGGGACGCAAGTGCAGCGTGATGACGTCCGAACATACTTATTACCAAATAACGCCACCTTGTACCATAGCGACGGGTAATAATAGATTATGACGGATTTTTACGAGCCTGTCAGTCAAAATGACGGACAGTAAAAAAGTGTATCCGGATTGTTAGTTAATCATTGACAAGTAATTTTTGCCTCTATGGACATTTAAAACAAAGTGAACTGGTAAAACCAGTTAAATGTTAAATGCGTTAAATTCGATGCGGTCAAAAATTTGGGTGCAACTAACTTTTGTGCTGGTGCACCTAAGAAAAAAAGTTAGGCACAGCAGTCTAACCAGTGCAGAAAGTTAGTCTAGAGCCCTGACCCTCGTTGTCTGATATGTTCAGTGAAATCCTGCAAGAAAGTGCCTCAAACAATAAGTAGGTTATACTATTCTTAGGCTGCTATATATGTGACTATAATATTAAAATATAGTGTTTAAATATTTATTATCCACTTTGCACATCTGCAATTCTTTGTGCATTTGTTGTTGTTAAAGTTCTACAGTTAACATATGGGCTATGGGAGTCTTTGTTTTGATACACTACTATGTTGAAGGCCTACAGAGAAAATATTGTTGTATCTTTAAGCAGTTGCACTTGTTCTGAATGCACTTTCTTGTAGTAGTCCTACAGAGAAAAAATTAAAATGCACTTTGTTTTCACGAGAGAACATTTAATTGTATAACTTTTCAGCAGGCCAGTAGGCCTGTACATTATTATTTAATATGCAGATGAATGGGGTCAAGTTAAACATTTTAGTTGAATTTAATTTTTTACTGTGCATTGTTGCAGTGTGCTAAATAAATATTTGCATAATCTGTAATTGATTTAAAATATTTGTGCAATTGCAATGCCTTGATTTTAGTAAAGTTAGTACACAGTCATAGCCAAAAATGCAAGGGTACTAATAATTGGCATCATTTCTTTCGGTGTTTCGGTTTTCGGCCTTGGTTTCCTCTTTTTCGGTTTCGGCCAAGAATTTTCCTTTCGGTGCATCCCTAGTAGTGACGTAAATCTGCGGCGGTTGGCGAATCGGACTAGTGACGACTCATTTGAGTGCTTACTTTCACACACGCCAACATGACACACGGCATGAAATGTCCTTCTCATGATCTCATGTTATGTACTCTTTAAGTTGATTTGAAGGCTGCAGTTCAGCGTCACACAGTCTCTATCATATCTGTTGATTTGAGCGACTTGTGTTTTCACTTGTCTTCCAGTTCACTGTGAATATGTTCAGGGGTCTGCCGCCCTCATCCAACCCCACAGGGGCAGAATTTGACCCTGAGGAGGATGAACCCACTCTTGAAGCAGCATGGCCTCATCTGCAGGTGCTCCACCTAACTCTGTCAGCATGTCACACGTGTCTGATTACATGTCAAAGCCACAACACACAATCGTTGTGAAGCATTTTAACAGTGGGTGGGGCAAAGTAGTGATTGACAGAATGTCTTATTGCTCCGCTGTACTCACAGCAGCTGTGGGGAGAGAAAGAACTTAAGACAAGTTTAATCACGTCACCCACAGACAGGTGTAAACATCTTCAGAACCTCCTAAAAATGCAGTAAAGTTTCTGTTTTGTGTTGCAGTTGGTTTATGAGTTCTTCCTGAGGTTTTTAGAGTCTCCAGACTTCACGCCAAATGTCGCAAAGAAGTTCATTGACCAAAAATTTGTAATGCAGGTAATTCTTGTATTTTATTGATTGTTGATAGTGAAATTTGAAGGATGAGTTGAATATGAAGAATGAAGCGTTGTGTCTGAACTGATTTTCAGCTTCTGGAGTTATTTGACAGTGAAGATCCTCGAGAAAGAGACTTCTTAAAAACTACACTGCACCGCATATACGGCAAGTTTCTTGGCCTCCGTGCATTCATCAGAAAACAAATCAATAACATCTTCTACAGGTGAGTGGGCTCTTTATTTGTCATGCGTTGGCTGTGAAGATGGATTGAGAAGAGTCATTCACACCACACGTTCACTGTGTTCCTGCAGGTTTATTTATGAGACTGAACATCACAATGGTATCGCTGAACTACTGGAGATCCTGGGGAGGTAAGACTTTCCCGTCGCTCTGGTGTGATGTGAATAGATGATCATGTGATACAGTCTTCTCTCTTCTGCCGCACAGTATCATCAATGGTTTCGCTTTACCATTAAAAGAAGAACACAAGATTTTCCTGCTAAAAGTTTTATTGCCGCTGCACAAAGTCAAGTGTCTAAGCGTCTATCACCCTCAGGTAAATAACTACACATCATTTGATCTCAGATCAGACTCTAGAGATGCAAGTTCGAGTTGGGGTTGTGTTTGATGATCTTTTCTTTCTAGTTGGCGTACTGTGTGGTTCAGTTTTTGGAGAAGGACAGTACTCTGACAGAACCGGTGAGACTTCAGAATGAAGTACATCAGTGGCTTTTGTGTTGTTATTGACGTGGTGTTATTAAGTCCTTGATGTTGTGTGTATGTGTGTGTGTGTGTGTGCAGGTTGTCATGGCTCTCCTGAAGTACTGGCCCAAGACTCATAGTCCAAAAGAGGTGATGTTCCTCAATGAACTGGAGGAGATTCTGGACGTGATCGAGCCTTCGGAGTTTGTCAAAGTGATGGAGCCGTTGTTCAGACAGTTAGCTAAATGTGTTTCCAGCCCTCACTTTCAGGTGAGCATTCCACCAAAGCCATTCAACTGGTGGTTTGATCAATGAGCCGTTGCCTGACAAGTTTGTGTTTGATGCCAGGTGGCCGAGAGAGCGCTTTATTACTGGAACAATGAATATATCATGAGTCTGATCAGTGACAACGCCACAAGGATTTTACCCATCATGTTTCCGGCACTTTACCGCAACTCCAAGAGTCACTGGAACAAGTAGAACACACACACTTCTTTTACATTGTGTAACTTGATTTGACCAAATTTGACCTATTATTGTGGTATCTATGGAAATGAAACTAATAATCAGTCAAATTCATTTCATCGTTCGTTTCATTTCAGTTGTTTGGGTTTTTTTGTCAATGAATCACACTTATGAGTATAGAATGTCAGTTTGTGACTTCATAAACCAGATATA
This sequence comes from Triplophysa tibetana, assembly GCA_008369825.1. Lineage (NCBI taxonomy): Eukaryota > Metazoa > Chordata > Actinopteri > Cypriniformes > Nemacheilidae > Triplophysa > Triplophysa tibetana. The sequence continues at coordinate 22,948,140 of CM017907.1, read as the reverse complement.
TTGACACTGAATTACTTCTATAGTATGATCATACGTGTAATGGCTGGTCGATATATATCGTGATTCACGCAAACTATTCATCAATTTCTGCACAGCTCTTCTGTGAACTATGGCTCTTTGATGAGTAGGGAGTACTGCTCGATCTAAATTCACTACGAGATTGAGTTGTTTATAACATGTATTTGAAAAAGCAACTCTCGTCAAACATTACTATAATTATACTTTATTATCATGAAAATACCTGAAAAGGTTTGAAGAACAGTGATAGAATATCACCATTAGCATTTCCTCTTCTGTTTCCCATATTCTGAGTTTCTGGGCAAGAGCGCCCTCTGGCTTTCAGATGTGGCTGCATTTAACCGTAATTCATTGAGAAACTGAGAGCATAAGTATGTCTCTCAGCCCATGAACAATAACATTTATGATGAATATGGTGATTATTGTCAACACCTGTATATGTGACAGCCTGTGGTGCTGGAGTTTGTTTGGTCTGGAGTTTGCTTGTGTGTTCATGAGATGAACTGAACGTGTTTCTGTGTGCAGGACTATCCACGGTTTGATCTACAACGCACTAAAGCTTTTCATGGAGATGAACCAGAAGCTGTTTGATGACTGCACACAACAGTTCCGAGCGGAGAAGAACAAGTCAGTCACACCTCTGTGTGATTTAAAGCAGAGAAATATTGAGTGATGTTCTGCTCAATCTTTATTTTATATAATCGTGTATAACGTTTACCTTTGATTGTGTTTTAGAGAGAAGATGAAGTTGAAAGAAAGAGAAGAGGCTTGGATTAAGATCGAGAGTCTGGCCAAGTCAAACCCGCAGGTGTGTTTCTCTCGGTCTCACTCTCGTCGACTTCAAAGTGAGAGGCGGTGTAATGATAAAACATGATTCAGAGTGTGCCGATATAAAGCATGATCTGATTTACATACGACAGTCATCTCTGATCTTCTGTGTCTTTGACTTCATCTTTATCTTTATCTCTCTTTAACATTCATTTTTCTGTCTGTCTGTTTTGTTTTTTATGGTAACGCTCTTTTCCACTAGTACGGTTTGTATGTCGATCCTTCTGGACTAAACAGTCCTGTAGAAATGGAGACTGATACCTCCTTTATAGAAGATGTTCAGATGTTAAAAAAGACAGTAGAAGAGAAAGGCCTTCAGGTAATTGAGAGAATCTGTCTGAGCATCACGTTGTGGCAGAAACGCCCATATGGAAACGGGCCGTCCAGAAGCCGCCGTTGGTTTGGCTTGGATTCTAAATTCCCACCGAGCATACAAACAACGGCCATACGGTCATCAGACCTTCATACCAAAGACGAGCCGCCTTTCCATATGGGCAACACAGAGAGGATCCATCTTAGATTCTTTGAGTCATGTGCCTCCGTCCTCTAGTTTGATCTGATTTCTGTGATATGTCAGGGTGAGGCACAAACCACCTCATACCATCTAACAGAGACGACTGCTCTTCAGCATGGTCCTGGGAGAAGACTGACATGTGTTTGACTTGTGTGTAGATGCAGAGAGATCAGAGGAAGGATCGTCCGCTCATCAGACGTAAATCTGATTTGCCTCAGGACTCGTTCACCACCAAAGCCTTGGAGTCGCACCGGCGAGCCGATGAAATGCTCACCAACCACAACGGCCACTAAGCCAAGCCACGTCTCATTCTCAGCTCTCCGCTTCACGTCATCTGAATCTCAGTGGCGAGTGGACGAGGCGGAAGCGAGCACAGCATCAGCCGAGACGGCTGGCGAAACGTCATGCTTTTCCTTCTTTGTGGTTTTATTTTCAAAGAAGCAGAGACGGCTGTCAGTGCCAATACGGTCACCTGTAATAACTCTCGGATGAGTCTCTGTGATTCTTTTCATACTGGATGTTTGTGGCGTTTTAGATGAAATCTGTGTGAACTCTCTTCACATTGAATTACTACACTTTGAATGAGTTCATACACTTCTGTGCCATAATGTGCTCTTGACTGATTTCAGTTTGTGTTCGTTAAATGGACTTTCTCTGGCAAGATCTGCCACTATATAGTGCTGTAAACAACAACAACCATACACCATAACATCCATTCATTATAATATCACTGTGTGAAGATCTGTCCTGTGTGTGTGTGTGTGTGTGTGTATGCGTATGCGTGCGTGTGTGCTGCTGTGGCTGTTTCTGTCATCAGCTGATTCTGTTGAAGAACATCATCATCAGTTGATCTGAGAACTTGATCTTTGGTGGACGTCAGAGAAGATCTTCACAGTCTTGATGCTGAGCTGGACTCCTGCTCTCGTGTGTCTATCAGATGATTCACTGGAGCGTTCAGTGTAAACCCATTAGCACATTGACAGACACATCGATTGTTCTTCACTTTCTGTTATTTTATTCAACGAAACAGAAGCACTTCCTGAAAACTTGAAAACGTCATTGTGTGTGTGTGTGTGTGTGTGTGTGTGTGTGTGTGAGTGTGTGTGAGATGAATCATTGACCTGCCTGCAGATCTTTTCTGTCTCTTGTATGTTTACTGGCTTCATGCTATGATTTTCTTATATCATAATAATATTCATCCTGTATGTGATTAGATAAATGTTCATGTATAAAATACTCTGTCTCTTCTTTTCCAAACACACTCACTCACTCACACACACAGTTCAGATTTTCAATGTTGTTGCTTTTGTTAAGAGAATCAAAAAAAAGCATTCCACATTATTTCACATTTCAAGTCCTTTTATTTCTTAAACACACACACGTGTGCGATTACTACAGGAAACTGAGTTTTATTGTATAGTAATATGTATATTAGTTTCTTTAAAGATCTGTAACATTATGGCCTGAAATGTCTTTTAATTTTCTTTTCAGAAGTATAGTGTTGTCCAGCTATATGAAGTGAATAAAGAACTGAAATGTCGTGAGCTGCACATAACATTCAGTGTTCTGTAGAAAAAACACCATTATTGTGTATCTGGATGCAGTGTTTTGTTGAGCTGATGCTTTCTTCATAAGATAAAAGAAACAAAACATTTAGGATCAAATTTCAGCTTTAAGATAACACTTTCATTCAGAGTAACTAACAATAGTGAGGAAACAATGAAGCGAAACATCAGGAGGGGGAAACAATACAAGAAGAGTTTAAAGATGCTGACGCCTAAACAGACGACATCTGAGAGATTTAATGATGAAGTTGAAGTGTGTTGATATAGAATAAACTGATGTGTGATGATAAAGACTTTGTCGTTCTCTGCTCTGTGACGGCAGCAGATTGAGTCCTCCGTGGGAACGGGGCGGCGTGCCCAGAGAAACCCGCTGTTATAATCCTCAAACGGCCATCATGGGTCTCATCAGGACTTTGTGCTCACAAAGAGGATTGTGTTTCTGCCTGGTTGTCGATGTGTTGCATAACAGCTTTTATGATTTATCACAAGAAAGATCAAATGATTCTTTCTAGCTAATAAATGAAGTCATATGAGAAGCGGCACTTTGTGACCTGAGGCTTGTGAAGGTGCTCGGTGATGATCGTGTCGTTACTCGACTGTCGGCTTCTTTAAAAATCAACCTGACATAATTGAGGCCCATAATTGAGTGTGACCTCTGACCTCAGAAACCCGGTGATCTCGCCTGTTCCAGGAAAAGCAGTTTGTCTAAATGAGATAAAGCGCGTCTAACTGCACTGCAGGACTGCCAAACATTCAACCAGTGAAAGAAGCATTATGCCCCTCAGACCGAGCAAAACACAAACTTTTCCCACTCTTGTGGAATTGTTTAATGCATGTCAGTATATTCCCATGTATTTTGATTAGTAAGGGAGAAGGTTTGTGCGTGTGCAAATAAATTAATTCAGTTACTAATCAAAAAACTATATAAAAATTCTAAAAGAATTCCTTTAAATTGACAAATTATTATTTTAGCATGTACGAAGAAGACTTCTACCTGGATGCTGTTCTGTGTATAGTCAGTAG
>CM017907.1:22826692-22939192 GCA_008369825.1 Triplophysa tibetana | reverse complement strand
TATTACAAAAAGCGTTTGATAATCTCCTGCATTTTAGACATCACGTCGATTTTCTGGTCGTGTTAACCTTTTAAAAACCGACCCTCACAAAAAAATACCGGAGATCGAGCAACACAACGACGTCTAGTCTACTCCAGTCGCGTGAACCAGAAGTGAGATTTTACATTTGGATGACGGCGGCGCGCGGGGTCTCGTGAAGACGCTTTCGGTAGCGCTCGAGCCAGAGTCTGAGCTCCGGCAGCCGATAACCCTCCGGTCCGCGAGCGCCCTGGTACACCACCTCACCGTCCTGCACGATATAAAGTCTGTGGAAAAACGCGCCGTACGCGCTGCTGGACGCGTTGTTCATGCTGTCGGTCACTACCGCGCAGCCCGGCGCTTCCAGCTCCATCAGGCGCGCGGCGTCGCGTCTCTCCTCCAGACTCTGATGCCCGCGGATCTGATACGGCGCGTCGGAACTCCTCCAGCCGTCGGACGGATGCGCCTCCTCGATGTAAACCAGCAGTGAATCGGCGATATCGGAATATCGCAGGACGAGTCGCCGAAACGCTTTCAGACGCGTCATGAACGGCGGTCAGCTGCAGCTTCCGAAATTCAGCACCAGCGGTCGAGTCCGACGGGCGAAGTCCAGGATCCGTCTGGGCTGCAGGTCCGAGAGCTCCACAACTTCAGTGTTCGGCGCGTCGCGTCCCACGCGAGCGGATTTCATCCAGTCCACTTCATGTCCGTGGAAGACCGCTTTGAGAGATTCCCAGCTAAACATGCGGTTATTATCAGAGATGCACAGCGGAGGATCTTCATCTTCATCATCATCGTCGTCGTCGTGATCTCGGAGATAATATAAAACTCTTTTCCTCACGCACAGAAAATCCAGAAACCACAACACGAGCGCCGCGAGCAAAAAACGAGGCAAAATGATCAAACACACGAGCGCGTTTCTCAGAGTCTTCATGATGAATCAAATCACGCATCAACACAGAATGAATGAATGACTGAGAGTGAAAATGACAGAATCACTTCACATGATGACCAACTTCCCTTTATATGATGAGAACATGACAGTCCGTCAGTCACTCCGCCTCCAAACGCAGCACAAAGCACACAAGAGAGCATCATCACAGCTCATTCATCTCCACAAGCTCATGATCTGAGAAGAAACTCACATTACTTCATATATCACACTCCATCTCTACTGTGTATCAGCAACATTGACAAGAAAAGGGTGAAATGATTCTTTATAGCTTTGATAATAACTGTGGCTGCAGAGAGACGTTGGGGTGATTTATTACAGGTTTCCCAGTAGAGACCGGTGAGACACTCGTGGGGAATTGGCTCCGTCCATTCCGGGGATCATCCTGAATGTGAGTCCTCCCGGGAGTGAAGTGATGCGTGAGGGATCGTGGGCGTCGTCTGAACCAGGAGACACATGCACACCTACCAGAGGACACCGAGCTCACCCTTCGCTCTTCCTCTGCCGCTTAAGAAGTGTGAGCTGAGTGGGGCTCAGGTGATGTACATCTGCAGGTGTGGAGGCTTGATGGCGCCGTTTCCTCTACGACGCTGATTTGCCATTGGCATGCTCATCACATATAACTTATATTGAGTTGTGTCAGACTCCACAAACCTTAAAGAAATCACTGCACCACTTCAAATCATCCAGTGTCGAAAAGTCGAGTCATCTTTACTTTAGATTATTGGTTTTTTTTGCACAATTCAAAGTAAATGCACCAGAGTTAGCTTAAAGCTCATTTACATCTGCTCTCCCAGAGACATCTCTGTGACTTATTCTGTAATAATGTAAAAAAACGTGAATCCTGTTTCTCTAAGATGCTGCGATGAAGAGGAGAGGCACGCACGCACGCAAACACACACACACACACACACACACACACACACACACACACACACACGTGCACGCACAAACACACGCACGCACGCACACACACACACACGCACACACACACACACGTGCACGCACGCACAAACACACGCACGCACACACACACACACACACACACACACATACACACACACGTGCACAAACACACACACACACAAACAAACACACACTCACACAAACAAACACACGCGCACACACACACACAAACACACACACCCAAATAAACACACGCGCACACACACACACGCGCGCACACACACACACACGTGCGCACACACACACACACACACGTGCACGCACAAACACACGCACCCACGCACGCGCACACACACACACACACACACACACATACACACACACACACAAACACACACACCCAAATAAACACATGCACACACACGCACACACACACACACGCGCACACACACACACATGTGCACGCACGCACAAACACACGCACCCACGCACACACGCACACACACACACACAAACACACACAGACACAAACACACACACACACGTGCACGCACACAAACAAACACACACACACAAACAAACACACACACACTCACACACACAAACAAACACACACTCACACACACAAACAAACACACGCGCACACACACTTACAAACACACACACCCACACACACAAATAAGCACACGCGCACACACACACATGAATCACACTGAATCACACTGAAAACACGTGTGAGAGACTGTGTGTAAGTTAGGTCTCAGCTCGACTGTGGATATTGTTGTTCTCTGGTAAAGTCTCAGAGCTTCAATGACAGTTAGCAGAAAACTAAGCTTTAGGGTTTATACAAAAGAACACTAACATTGAGTTTACAGTGTGTCTCCACTGCTAACACACAATTCATGAAACAATTCACCATTTTCTATAAAGCCATTCTCAGAACAACACAGTACAATCCCCACACACAAGCAGCCTCATTTTGCAAAGCTTTAATCATGTTCTCATTCAGAAAACACACAATATAATGAAGTGAAGGGTTGACATAGTGACACATTTATCCCTCAGTAAACATTCAGTGTCAAAACTCATGACACACATCAGAACCTCAGGATCACATCAATAGAAGCTCATCCTACAATCATCTGGGTTTCATACTTCTGACAGTAAACATACAGAATCATCACCCTACACACTTTATATCAGAGAAATGTCATGTATCCAGTAAACTGTAACACTCTCAAATTATAATTGTCAAGTCCACAAATATGTATTTGTGGCTTTTTACAAAATTGGGCCAAAGGTTTGACAAATGTCTTCTCTGTGTTGTTTTCTTTATCTTCTCTGTAAGTGGCTTTGGATAAAAGTATCTGCTAAATGCCAAAATGTAGATGTTCTTTGTGCAGTTGTGTAGTGTGTTGTGTTGCATGATCAGTTCATATTGTTCTTTGGTTTTTTAACTTCTCTTATCTTGTAAGGTCATCTTCATCTACTTTACAGAAGTGTAATCTTTTATTGAATTTTTCTTCCAAAAGCTCATTCTTGCATTTTGCTCTATCTACACGCTTTTATTTTGTATATTGTAATAAACACTAAGTTTTTCAAATTATTCTTGAATCCCAGTAAGAGATTTTAGTAAAAGTGTTTTTAATGTTGTGTGTGTTAACTGGGAAAAATGTTTGTTTTTTCATCAAGTGTGAATAGTTTTGAGAAAAGAGCTTTATTTTGGCCTGAAAATAGGATGTTTGGGGAATTGTGTGAGATGTTATGGATTTGTGTTTACTGTTATGAGAATAAGAGGCAGAATTTCAAGAAATGTGTTTAAGCAATGGAGAAAAACTATAAATGAACCGTGAGAGAAATTTTTAAGTGTGTGCGTGTGTGTGCAAGTCTAAAAAATCATCTGCTAAAGTACTGTCATGTTAGATGATAATCAATAAATACAGTTTACTGTACGCACATAGAAACAATAAACATGTGAATGTGACTTTAAAGATGCTATGTAGGATTCTGCAGTGACTTCTGTGGATGACTAATAAATGATATTTGATTCTAAACTTGATATGAAGCGGCGAGCGTCTGATGTTTCAATGGAAGCAGATGAACTGCTGGAGTTTCTCCATCACAACATTTCTGCTTGACACATACAGTATGATTTCTATTGATCATTGAGATGTGATCACGTGACAGTATGTTCCACTAGACACAGCGATGTGGAGCCTTTTATTTCCGTGATGTCTGACCGAACAAATGATTTTAAAACACATGAAACACTTTTGTCTTCTGGAAGTGTTTCACGTCTGCATGTTCTCTGGGAAGAGTGAAAACAGAAGCTCTTGAGTGATCTGTCAGAAATGCCCGTCAATCATCTGTGAATATTTCTGTACTGTCTCTGCCTGCTGGTGATGGGAGTACACAGCGTTACCTTCTCTATGTGCAGGATTGTTGGCATCAGGGTATCAGGGCATAACGGAGATGGCGCGTGTCCAGAATCTCTTCACACTTTAACAATATCATCACTCACATTCTCATCCTGAAGAAGCATCATTCATCTAACATTAAATAATCAGACGTTACCCCCCCAGCTCTTGTTTAACTCACACAAACCACTCTTCCCCGGAGCGAGCGAGAGAGCGTTTCACAGCAACCACGAGTCACGGCGGAGCTTCTGATGCTCATCTGATAATCCAACAGTCACGTCCATCTCTGATAGAAGAACTGATGGAGAAACATAACCCAACCCAGCAGAAGGTTGTGTGAAGAAAACATCACAGGATTTATGTCCTGTATGATAACACACATGTGGAGGTCAAAACATATTCACATTGTGGTAGAAAACTTCTCAAAAAAGTATCTTTGAGACGCATCATTTCTAGAAGCCTGTCATTCAGCTTTCAGTGAAATTGAAGAAGCAGATTGTAGTTGGTTGATATTTATCTTCCGTCACACGTTTCTGAAGAGTTCAGATGTGCGGTGGTGTTTATTCTGAGGCTCTTTAATCCTACAATAAACATAACTTCACGGTTGGTCACTGATCTGAATCAATCATTATGTATATTTGAATTGTAAAACTGCTCATCTCAATAACATCTGTTCTGATTCATGATGCTGTCGGTTCTGATGAAAACTCTTCAGCTCTCTTTCTGTCATCCTAGATGTTCAAAAGTTCAAACTCTGAGCAGATTCTCTAAGCGACACAAAACAATCAAAGCCTTTTGTTTCCTGGAGAATATAGTGACTAATCTTGCATGGAGCAGTCGTGTACACTTCACATAAATAAAGGACTTATTATAATCATTTAAACTTTATTCTCAGCTGAACTACAGTGAAGGTCTTCATCATCATCATCATCATCATCATCATCATCACTACAGGAAACACAAGTGCCTCTGATACTCATTCTGTTCTACCAGCTGTTTCGTCATGGTAACCGACAGTAGCTGCAGGTGGAAGTCATGAAATCTCTTCAGACTAAAGTCCTGTAATGATGGATTAAACACATTTAAACATCATCAGGACTGAAACAGAAATTGAATTTGCACTTATAAAAAGCACCGAATGAGTTTCACTTTCTGACAAACATTTCTTTTCTGCTGATGGTTATTCACATATCCGTTGCTATGGGAGATAAAATCTCATAATCTTCATTAAACTTTATCATATTTCGCTTATGCAACAGTGTGTGTTTATAGTCTCTCTCTCTCTTGTGCAGTGAGACTGTCTGCAGTCATGGAGACAGAAGATAATGTAGTGATGTACGCAGAGAGATCAAATGAGGACAAACTCACAATAATCATGCCATAAAAAAGAGATTTTCTGCTTTCTCTATCAAAAGCTGACTGTGAGACCCCCGAGGCCACAAACATCTCCTGGCATATTTAACATGACAAATGCATGTCATTGAGTTCAGGAAAACCTGCATTTACCAGCAAAGAGAATTTACAGTAAAAGAGGATATTAGTCATGTCGCCTCTCATGTTTCTGTTTGGAAGAAGAGTAACAGTAATTCTTCAGTTACAGACAAAAGACTATAATGCTGTGTGGTCTATGAGACATAATTGTCTAACATGATATATATATATTTACACATAGCGTAAGTTAAAGCTCCAATATTCTCTTGAAAGCGGTGTGGTTTGAGTTAGTTCATCTGCACACAATCATCAGTCTGATCGGCTCATGAGCAGATATCACATGACAAAAAAAAAGAGAGAGATGGAATTGGCCAACAAAAATAAAGCATGCGAGATACTAACAAAGCAATAAAGAAGCGTGTTACTGATCTGAACATTTAAATTCATTTATATTTCTGATTCAGCTCTCTGTTCTCATACTGCTCTCATTCCTTACATTAAAGGAGTTTAGTAAGACTTCTCGGTAGAGTTCATTCAGTGATCAGAGGTCTTCAGTTCCGTGCAGGCCGGCCCAAGACTTTACCTGAATCTATTGTCAATGTTTGATCATTTGCTGGCACACTTTAAATCTAACACACACAATGTTATTAGTTGTAACTGTATTCAGGATGTAGGAATGTCATAAAATCACATAAACCTTCATTACAAGTGTGTTGTGATTGTCATAACATTTCATCATTTCATCACTTCCAATTTTAGGTGAACTGTCCCTTAACACTTTCAGCAGAAACTGTACAAAGGTTGTAGAATTTAGTGTTCAATGCATTTAAATATTTGCTTTTTAATTTTATTTTAACCACAATCTATAAACAGCCTTTAGAGTCACACTGCCCTCGAGGATGATTTAATATTTAATCATTTATTTATGTATGTAGTGTATTTAGACTACACAATTATTTGTATATACATATATATTATTTAACTTTATCCCAAGATAAAACACTGAACAGACAGATAATTATAAATGACATGAATCACGTCAATCAGCATTTTGTAGTTTTGTACGTTCTGTGCCGAGGCTTTCAAGCGTTTGTCGAGAAATCCTGGAAACTTCTGGTGAAGCGCGTGTCGAGGCTTGTTTCACTTTAGACCAATGACATCATACCTCACTTCCGCATGAGTGGTTCAGTAAACAGATCCTCCTCAAGCTATCCAATTTTCACAAACAGGCTCTTTTGGCTTGGACTCTTATGTACAAACATAACTTTTCCCCCCATCGATGTTACATTTGGAACAATAAAACCATTCAATTTAAAAATCGTTTTTTGTTCTTTAAAGAATGGTTCAATACTAGAATACGGCATGTTTGCCAGCTCTTCAATAAGGAAGGGTTAGGTATTCAGAATTTCTCTCTAAATATAATATACCAGTAACTCCTGAAGAGTTTGCCATTGTTATGGATGCTTTTCCATCTGGCATACGCATGCTTTTTAGAAATTGTTCTTTATCTTTAGAAGTCTCTATACCTGAGTCTAGCGATACACCTACTGGTAAGTTATGTTTTATGAGTAAAAAAGGAAGAAATCTAAAGATAAGAGCTTAACTTATTGAGAGCATTGCCTGTGCCCCTGTGCTGTTTCATTGTGGAACAGCTTTTTTGATCATCTAAACTGGAAATGATATGATATGGTCCATGCAACAAAAATATCTTCTCTCAAACAAAGTCAAAGAAATATCCTTAAAAATACTCCATAACATTTACCCTGACAAAACTTTCTAAAGAAAAGGTTAGGATCTGACTTTGACAGCAAATGCTTTTTTTGTCAGAATGAAACTGAATCAGTTTTTCACTTGATTCGTTTGTGCAACAATATTGAGGAACTTTGGAAACATGTCGGATCGTTTATTTCAAAGAATATTTTGAAATATTTTTGAATGCTATTTTTGGATTTTTCGAAGGAGACCAAAATGCTTGTTTTATAATCAACCTAATTCTTTCTCTATGTAAATTTTAAATGTATAAATGACAATTTTCTATTTGCAAACCTGTTTTTTAGTCTTCTACAAGAGATAAAACTGTATTTAAAAACAATTATATTTTCTTCCAATATGAAGGCACAAAGAACTTGTAAAATTTGCTCAGCTTATACTAATGTTTTTATTATTAATATTGTTGTTTATTGTGTAATCTCCTGTTTTTTTTGTCTTGTTTGTTTCGAGCCATGATAATGTTTTATTTACTCTCTTTTCATTAATCTAAGTGTTTCTTAATGTTATGTTATGTTTATGTTGTAACATTGTTTTGTTATAACAAAATGTTCAATAAAGTATTAAAAAAAAAAGTATAACCATAACTCTACATTTTGACAGCGATATAAACTGATAACACAAGCACATTCACTGTCCTCGGCCCAGTTAAACACAGACACTTTCCAGTTTCACAATAATATCGGCCTTGTCTTGGTCTGGACTACAACACTAATAATACTATTGTCCTTCTGCCTTTTATGACCCAATAATTAATTTACACACATCTGATAGCCCCGATCATTTCAAGCCAACAGCCAACATTTATTACACAGTTGTGTTTTGCAATCACTAAACACCACCAGAAAATGAAGATATCTCCCTTTAAAAATAAATCCTAAGTCATGTTGTTTTATTGTGCATTCCAATGAATATCGATCAAACTACACTTGTTGTGCCATTATAACACAAACCACAGCTAACTAACACAATAAAAACATGATATCATCAGAAAAAACGTGATTTTGTGTAGATAACGTTGATGACACGCTCCACATTTATAGTGCAGCATCTTCAAGAGTTTAAAACAGCTCAAAACTGAGCTATTCCGCATTTATTTAATTAACCAATAACTGTGTGTGTCTGTCGATCAATAACGTGTTGTTGATTCTCTCTTTTGCTTCCTCCAGATTTAATCCTCCAGTATCATGGCCTTGTAAACTAAGGCTTCTCTTCAGCCTGACGACACAATGTTTATATGCTCTCTGAGTCAAGCCGCTTTGGATAAAAGCGTCAGTCAAATGAATAATGTAAATGTAAAGTATCTGCTTGTTTTACACTCTTCGCCACCAGGTGGTATTGTGAGCACATGAAGCCTCGAGAAATCAAGCGTTTTGTGAACCGCTCGACTTCATCAGGCTTCATGTCGACACCACTTGACTTTTCTCGTTCGCATGAGTGGATACTCACGGATGTTCAACATTTCTATCGTTAAACACTAAACAGTTGTCAAATATTGTATGTTTTTGTCATTACTGTAAGCCCTCTGTCGTGTGTTGCACTGCAAAACTGAAGCGTCATGCTGAACAGCTGAAGACGTGACAGTAGCTCCTTCTTCTTTGATTTGATTGGTCACTGCTCGGCTCTGTAACCAGTAACTCCCGCCTCCTTTCATTCGATTGGCCGAATTACTAAGTTTGATTGTTGCGTTAAGTCAGTCATTTCACAAAAGTTTACGCGCACACCACAGAGAAGCGGAGCGGGTTCAATATGATGTGTGACCGTGTCGTGAATATATCACAGAAACGCTTTAATAAATGTACTGTCGGCGCCCCCTGGTGGCGACGAGACCCTCAGCAGCCGCTGAGTTCAGTCATAGAGGACCCGCCGGCTCTGGCGGAAGGAGAACACAAACATTATAAACATGTCAACCATGTCAGTATCTTATATTGTTTCTGAACGTTAAATATTGTTTGTGTATAAATAAGCGTTGTGATATTTTCTGGAGGAGTCATCATAACTGTGTGTCAACACATTCACAAGTCTAACCATCTTCCTCAACACAAACATAATAAACTCAAATATCTATAGTTACACAAAAAGACACCGTTATCTGTTTGTTTTATGTTCTGTTAGCCTCTAATGAAACACAAAAGAAGATATTTTGAGAAATGTTCTTTTGTGTTCATGATGATCACCATTCTTCAAAATATCTGCTTTTGTGACATGAGGGTTAGGAATGATGACAGGATTCTCATTTTTAGCTCATTATTATTTCTTCACTGTGAAAAACATGATCTGAAAATGTTTGGTTCGTTCATCAGTTGATATTAGTGCATGTTCTGTAGGAAACTTCAGTTGAAATGTGAGGATGTTGATGTCATGAGATGGTTTATGTGATGAGGTTTCTTGGTTTAGACATGTGCATGAGTGACAGACTCATCCTGTTCTTCTGTATACAAACAATGAGTGAATTCACCAATGAGCTTTAATGTTTTGAAAAAGTGAAGACACTATTTATAAATGTCGTCCATGATGATGATGATGATGATGATGATGATGATGATGATGATGATGACGGAGTCTAATAATCCTTGGATTAGGAGATCAAGTGTTGGTGTGATTGAAGGTCTGGTTTGTGTTTATGGAGAAATGAAAGTGAAACAGTAAATCTGATCTGTTTGGGAGTTTCTGTAGTGATGTCTCAAACATTTCTCCTCATGTCTGATGAACAACACACTGATGAGGTATGTGAGACACAATCCTCTTTCTATTAGCTCTTAAAACATGTGGAACTGAATCAATAAATGTTTAGTGCACAAGATAAAGGGCGCGGGTATGTTTTTGTCTGGATTTTGCATTTGTGTATGTTTTGTGCTCTTCATCATTTTAAAACATCTGGAAGCAATTTGAAACAACTAGTGAAGTCAATATATTTAATCTGATGTCGCATGCTTTTCCATCTTTTTTGTTTTTTACTTTTCAGATATTTGTCACTTCAGAAGCAACAGATTTATTCCAGTTGTTAAAGTCCTTTGATTTTGACTTTGAGAACTTAAAAAAAAGTTTAGAGTTAAATGTATTTATAAAGCAGATTTAAAAACATCACGCAGGCTGATCAAAGTGCTGAACAGAGGTAAATAGAACAGACTAAGAAATATAAAAAGACAAAAAAAAAGAGGAAGAACAAATATAACAAATCGCAGAAATAAAGTCCACAAGCCTGAAACAGTATTAAATACTTTTGAAAAAAAAAAAACATTTTAAAGAGGATTAAAATAGTGAAATGAAATTCTGTCACATTACATCACTGCTTGAAACACAAGAGAAGATATTTTGAGAAATGCCTCAGTGGTTTTGTGTTGATACAATGGAAGTTAATGGGCTTCAGTGCTGTTTGGTTATCAACGTTCCACAAAATATCTTCTTGTGTGTTCTTCAGTTAAAAAAGAAACTCATGCAGGTTTGACGTCACGTCAGGATGAGTAAACGATGAAATAATTTCATTTTTGGGTGAACTTTGTCTTTAACATGTTGAGCTTCTCAGATAACAATTAAAGCTTCAGATGTGTGTTTATAGCAACATGAAAAACAGAAATGAAAAGAGGAAGCTCTGAACAGATATCTGAGAAAGTTTCTCTCTGTGTCTTTGCTGTCAGGACACAACTGTAAACACATCATCACCTGCCTGAGCATGTCTGTGTGAGTATTAACATCTGTGCTTTGATGGAGATATGTGACCACAATCAACTTATAACAAGTGTGTTTGTCCTTCTAATGTTTAAGATCTTCATTATTACGAGACATTCCAGATCTGACCTCTCCATACAAGAGCTTACGAGACAATTATGTGTCCAATAAGAGAGTGAGTTTTGAGAAGAAACGTTTGAATCTTTCATCCTTCTATATATGATGTTGATGTTTAATATCCAGTGTTGCTCATGTCAGGGGTCACAGTGTCCCACAGCAGCGCTGGCGGCCTCTGGATGTTTGATAGTGTTGGGTGTTTTATTGGCCATCGCAGTGATAGAGAGATTGAAAAATGAAGATGAAATAAACACCGCTTTGAATCCTCATCACACTGCGACCTTCTTTAACCAAAGCGTCCATGACGAGCAGAGCAGGTGGGTGAACTTCTGCTTTTAGATTTCACTTCCGAATCACTTCTGATTCACACCAAACAGGTCTGACACCCTCAAGTGCTGTTCATCATTAGACAGCTGTGATGTTAGTGGACAAATTTAGCCACTTTGTGATTCCACTGATATTTTACATAAATCTCATAAAACTATCATTTTTGTTGGTTTGTTTATAGTTAAAACTTTCAAGATGTGTATTTATATTGTGATTTATTTTTGGTATAAATCACCTTATTTACCTCAATTACTCCATTCATTTGAATGTTAAATAACAATTTTTTATACTGTATTTTTTGGTGGGTTTTTTTCACATAAAAACATGATTTTCATCAAAACCCAATTCCTCTTATTAAAACACAGTGAAAACCCTCAAAATTCCCCTCACTTTAGTTTTTTTGTGACACGATGTAATCTAAACTTTGCATTTACATATCATCTCAATAGCTGCACTGGTTGCATATAAACTAATGTCGTAACAAACTTAACATCTTAAGATTTAGATTTTATCCCAAGTTACAGTAAAATAGTAGAATTTTTAAAAACCTATTGATCTTAGTTAAGACGTCAAAATATGCTTAAAACCAAATTTGGCCATCCCATAAGAAAGAGTTTTGTAGAAATAATCATCAAATTTAAAAAAGATCAAAGGTCTCTGCTAAACTTCTTTGCCATCATGCCACGGGTGCGTGTGTGTGTGTGTGTGCGCGTGTGTGTGTGTGCGTGTGTGTGCGTGTGAGTGTGTGTGTGTGCGCGTGTGTGTGCGCCTGTGAGTGTGTGTGTGTGTGTGTGTGTGTGCGCGTGTGTGTGTGTGCGTGTGTGTGTGTGTGTGCGTGCGTGTGTGTGTGCATGTGTGTGCGTGTGAGTGTGTGCGTACATGCGTGCAGGTGTGTTTTGCACAGTTTTTTGTGTGTGTGTGAATGTCACTTTTTATTTGACATCATACGGAAAAATAATGACAAATTGTGTGTGTGTGTGTGTGTGTGAGTGTGTGTGTGTTAGTGTGTGTGTGAGTGTGTGTGAGTGCCGACCACACTGAGGATGTTCTACAGGCTTAGGGTTAGGGTTTGGCCTTTATATGTGTATGAATCATCTGCATTATGTTGGGTTTGTTGTGTGTTTATTGGACAAATAAAAAAATGAAATTAGTCATTTCATTTCCTACATGTGCCCACAAACGAGCCTTAACAGCTCATTAAGGAGTTTTTATTTTCACCAACTTAACATTGTCGAATATAGTCCAACTTTTTGGGGTGTGCTAAGTTGGAAAACCAGCACAGTAGCCGAGTTTTGTACCGATCAGAGATTGAGAGAAAAATAATATTTGTCCCCAACATCACTTGTGAGTTAAATCTGTGTATTTAAATGTGTAGTTTGTCTTTACAAGTATGATTTGAAAAGTTCCTTGAAAAGAAAGATTTCTCATGAGCTTTGAGACAATATCAGGATGTTTGAATCCTCTGACCTGGACCTTTGAAATGTTGTAAGTTGTAAAAAAAGTTGGTGTATGTGTAGATAGATTGTTTGAGCATTGACGGTCATATTAGAACTCACATGTGGTCAGATGGAGATGTGACGGGTTGTGTTTCTGTGGACAGGATTGTTCTGGTGGAGAGTATTCCTCTCGATGTGGATTATGGGATGAATGCTAGCTTTGGGAAAAGTCTGTATGAGGAGTGGAAGAATCTTCTGTCTGTGGCTAGAGATCAGATTGATGTGGCGTCTTTCTACTGGTCTCTAACTGGTGAAGATATAAACGTCAACTCATCCACAGATGCGTCTGTATGTTTACTGTTTGTGTCTCTATATGATCGCTCAGTGTTGTCATGTTACACATACACTTGAAGGTTTCGTGTTGTTTCTCTATCAAAGGGTCGAGATATATTAGAGAAGTTTAAAGCTTTACCATCCAGAAATGTGTCCGTGCGGATTGTGACCAGCGTTCCCAGTCTGGCCCTCAACTCAACAGATCTGAAACTTCTGCAGGAAAACGGTCAAGAACTACAGACACTTCAGTGTTACTGGCCAAATGAGTTTTTTTAAGTTTTCCTTTCTTCACTTTATTTCCACAATGTTCAACAAGTTTTTGTTTTATTTTTGTTTTAAATTGCTGATTTTTAAATGTACCTATTGTCAGATTTGTATGGAAGCTGCTTTCCGTCTCATTTGGTTAAAATGTTTGAACACAATATACAATTTTGAGTTTCTCATTATTATGAGATACAAAATGAAAGTTTTTATTTATTACTTTATTACGTACGTAAGAACATCCCTCTTTATTATCAGAAACGTAAGCTGACATGTCATTTTTTGCATTAACATGAGATACTTAGTCACTATTACAAAGTCATTATTTTGAGATGATTTTCTCTCAATGTTATGAGATCGTAACTCATTTTTTCTCATAATAAAGACTGAAAAAAGAGAAACTTTCTTGTAATAATGAGAAAAACAAATGTAAAAATATCAAATCAAATGTGGCAGCAAACTGCTTCCACAGTGTGATTTGAAAACTTTTCCTAAGTCTCATACAGTAAATGTCTTAATGTAGGAATAGAGATCAGGAGAGTAAACTTTGGACGTTTGACTAAAGGAATTCTTCACACTAAATTCTGGATTGTGGACAGGAGACACATTTACATCGGCAGCGCCAACATGGACTGGCGAGCTTTAACACAGGTGAAGATGATAAAGGGAGACGTAAGCATCTCATGTAGCAGCAGATGAACACTGTGTGATGTTTGTCTTGTAGGTGAAGGAACTAGGTGTGGTGATTTATAACTCCAGCGCTCTGGCTTCTGACCTGCACAAAGTCTTCCAGTCTTACTGGGTGATGGGTCGAAGCAACGCTTCCATCCCCGAGCCGTGGCCGTCCAGCTACGACACCCTGATCAATGAAGAGCATCCGCTGGTGGTCAGTCTCAGCGGTGTACCCAGTAAAGTTTACATCACGGTGATTTGACTTCACAACAAAGACAGATGATTGAAATGTGTGTCGATTCTCAGTTTGTGACGTCTCTGGTGCTCCTCAGGCCTCTCCACCTGCGTTCTGTCCAGACTCCCGCACACCAGACCTCCACGCCATTCTGTCAGCCATCAGAGACGCACGAGAGTTCATACACGTGTCTGTCATGGAATATTACCCTGCTTCCAAGTTCGCTCATCGGCACGGGTAAATATCTCAGGAGGACCAAATCTCAGTTGGGTTGAATTTGATGAGAGCGTTGACGGAATTGTGTTTTCAGATATTGGCCGGTCATTGAAAACGCTCTGAAGCATTCGGCCTTCGAGAAGAACATCTCTGTGCGTCTGTTGTTCAGCTGTGGTCTTGATACCGACCCCTCGGTGTTGCCCTTCCTCAGATCACTGGACGCCCTTCGTTCTCCATCAGACGGCCTCAACATTCAAGTGGTAATTCACACCAAACCATCATATCGATCCTATTCAGATCATCTTTCTTATGCAGATGTTGTTTGGTGTGTTTGATTGGCAGAAGTTGTATGTTATTCCAGTGGGTAATCGGTCACACATCCCCTACGCTAAAGTCAACCACAATAAATATATGGTGACAGATAAAGTGGCTTACATCGGTGAGTTTCAGATTACAAAATCGTTCATGTTTCATTTTAACATCCAGCCAAATGGTCAAATAAATCCTTTGTGTTTCACAGGGACATCTAACTGGTCAGCTGACTACTTCAACACGACTGCTGGCGTGGGTTTGGTGGTTTCCCAGGATGCTTTGCGTGGAAACCCGTTCCAGAAGCAGTTGAGTCTGGTGTTCCACAGAGACTGGAATTCACAGTTTGCTATTCCACTCGCTGAACTGAACCAAAACCACGACTGTGTCTTCTCCAAATCTACAGGATAGATGGACGTTTCATGTTCACAGTTCTTTTAGAAGTTCTTTTAGAAAGCAATTTGACAGAATAAGTGTGAATATTTCTGATGCGCAGTATTAATACACAACATGAATCATTTCCGTGCTTTTAGATCCTGAACATCAAAACATTTCTTTCACATTTCATAAAAAATGTTGATATATATAAAATAAGTATGGATATATTTAATATACATTTAAGTTGTTCAATTGTTCTGATGTTAATCAAATGTAATTAAGAAATAAATGTCAGAATCATCAGTTTAACGTGATTATAATGAATTTGGGATTATTTGACTTCCCCGGACATAAAGATCCTTTAAAACAAACAATTTGCTGTGATGCTGCATTTTTTCTTGTTTTAAAGTTGTTCATTGTTAACGGGTCTAACAGTTACTATAGCAGATATTCACAGAGATTCTTTTCCTGCATTAAATCTAGAGCCAGTATCATTTTACATTTTGATGTTTATGTATATGTGCATGTGCATGTCTATATGTATGTGTATGTGTACGTGTATGGCAAAACTAGTTTGTAATTCATTCATTTTTTTTATTGTTGTGTATTGTTACGGTTTTTGTGTATTGTATAATGTGTAAAAATAGATATTTTAGATTTTGTGTAGCATGGAAATGTATAAATAAATGAATCAATCAATGGTTTTGTGTATTTATTTTTTATACATTTGTTTAGTCTCTTTTAATCCTCAAATCAGTCAGTTTGTACTTTCTGTCAAAACCGCTGATGTTGTAAACTGTTATACACAAAGTCATTATCATGATTAAATACGAATCTATCAAACAGAAATATTTAACTTTAGTAATTTATATTTAATTTTAAATGTTTAGTTATTTTTCGTTTTTAAAGCTTTCAGTAATTGATATAGTTTACGCGATTTTCTCCGTGTAAAGGATAGAAATAAGCAACGCTGTGACAAACCGCTAGAGGGCAGTAATGACGTCATGTGACGCTGTTGTGTCTCACTTGAAGAAGTGCGGGAGGGGCGGAGCTACAGCGCAGCTGAGAGAGCTACGTGTTCTTATGCTCAATGTGCTAGCGGCTCAGTCATCGATAAAGTCATGGTGTTATTAGAAAACGACGCGGTAAGATTGATTTATTTTAAATTTTCAATGTCTAACGGTTAAAAGAAATACATTTACAAAAATACATTTGTTGATGTTTTAGACCGCGTCGTGGAGTAAAGACATGTTAGCAAGCTAAAGCTCACAACCACTTCAGACACATTTCTGCCCATTTAACGACTGAATAAATTCGTTGAATTGATTTCAAAGTGTTTACAGCAGAACAGATGTAACTCACCATTTAGTCAAGTAGTTTTTCTTCAGTTGTGTTGTGGTAAACGTGCTAAACACGCACAGATGTTTCTGACTAGAATGATGATGCAGTGTATTGAAATAACTAGAGGATGACATTGATTAACAACTCATTAATGACGAACCCTAATGGTGTTTATTTACTTCATTTAAAAAGTCTGGTGGTTATCATTAGATGATAAACTCATGTAGACTTCTAGAGGTTGCACTGCAATATTGAGCTGATTTACATGACTTATGTAATCCATTACACTTTACTAAATGGAGCTGATTGTACTTGTCGTTGTGAAAAGTTGAGATTATTAAAATGCCTTAAAAGTGATGTCACGGATGTCTCTCTCCTCCTGCAGTTTCTTACGGAACTCACTCGCCTGTTCCAGAAATGCAGGACAAGTGGAAGTGTGGTCATCACTTTGAAAAAATGTAGGTTCATATGATTCAGCGTACAAATCCCATAAGATGTTTGTTTAATGCTTTG
The DNA here is from genome assembly GCA_008369825.1 of Triplophysa tibetana. Lineage (NCBI taxonomy): Eukaryota > Metazoa > Chordata > Actinopteri > Cypriniformes > Nemacheilidae > Triplophysa > Triplophysa tibetana. The sequence goes on along the minus strand of CM017907.1, from coordinate 22,921,894 downwards.
ACGTTTGATGAAACATACAAAAGTACAAAACAAAGATGATTTGTAGAACAGAAAGTAGTTTTTTTGAGATTTAACTTGGTGCTCTATGATCTTTAGATGACGGGAGAACAAAACCGGTCCCCAGAAAAGGACATCCAGAGACTTTTGAACCAGCCGACAACAAATGTCTGTTCAGAGCGTCAGACGGCAAGAGGAAAATCAGCACAGTGGTGAGAACAGTTCATTCAATCACTCTCATACATGTGTATGTTAAACTAAACCGTGGCAGGTTTTAGAAAAGAGCCGTGTTAAATATGTTGCGTATCTCTTTTAGGTCAGCTCCAAAGAAGTCATAAAATTTCAGATGGTAAGTTTTATCTTTTGCGATGTTGATGTGGTAAATGTAAAAGAGGCGGTGTCTTCAGATGCGTTTTTATTTCTTTGATTTCAGGCATATTCGAACTTGTTGAGAGCACACATGGACGGACTGAAGAAGAAAGATAAAAAGAGTAAAAGCAAGAAGTCTAAAGCCACACAGTGATTGACAAAATCAAATAAAAAAAAAAGAGCGAGAGAGAGGTGTGCTGTGCCACTCCACCTTCCCATCAGCCCCTGCAGCATCTCAATCAGACGCCGCATGAAACATCTGCTCCGGATCTGATGGGACACCTGATATTCATCTTGTGTGTGGTGCTTCTCTCTGGACGCTCCATCAGGAGGAACCTTAAATCCTGCCAATGTTTGACGTCTGCCCTTCCAAACCAGATTTAATTTGTCTTTTACTGGACTGATGGGAAGCTTTTGTTTACTACAGAATATTAGATTTACTGCATCTCTGCTGAGAGATTTCACTTTTTAAGATGCTGAGGATTTCATTGAGTGAGCCAAGTTCTGTTATTCATCATTTCAAATACAAGCCATGTTTTGATCACAGAAATGTTTTGTTTTGTAGTAGGTGAAGTGTTTCTCCTGCTTTACTTCTGACCATGTCTTAAGTTCGTGTGTATTTGTTAGATTTCAATTCCCCCTTTATTGAAGATTATTGCTGTTGCTGCTGGATCTGAATGTCAGCATCAGTCTGGTTTGAAGATGTACAGCGGAGTCTTTATAAAGTTGATTTATTGATGAGGACAGTTGATGAGACACCTTTTTCTTGACCACCTTTATATGTTAGTCTCACTCACAATGTTCCATTTCTTGCATTCAGCATCACATGACATTGGTTTTGTATTGAGTCCAACTACTTTTGATTGAAATGTCAGGAGGTCAGAATTAAATTCAGTTGGGTCATGATGATGGATGTCTGTTCTCTGACAACACTTTTGCTTTACATCAATTACACACACTTTCAAATCACATCTTGAAGTGACTAGCAAATCTGATGAATAAAATCAAAAATGGAGAGTCTAAAGAAATAAGTAAACTATATACACAAGTGAATATGTGTGAGGGCTTCAGATGGCCGTCTGTCTCTTGTCTGGTCTTTGTTTGGTGGATGTCACCGCTTGGTTGCGTCTGTTTTTCTCTTCTTCCAGATAACCGTCCTTCATGATGTGTGTGACGTACTGGAACAGTGTCTCGAGAGAAAACATACAAGATACTCGTTTGATATCAGTTCATGGATTCCAGTTATAAACCATAAAGACTAGGGATGTCACAATACTCCATGTAATATTGAACCGTTCGGTACGACCTCTATGGTTCAATACTTGGAAGTGAATCGCGGTTTTCCTGCGTTAAATGACAGTGAGAACTGATTGTGTCTGTATGCTGAGATAGATCAACTCATCCTCGATATTTAACGGGCGGTGAAGCGACACGAGATGTTGTGGATTATAATGCTGACGAACACACGCGATCTGACTCTATTGTGTGACCAGAGTACTGAAGTGATAATCTGCAAATTTGGCAGATCAAGAATGTATTTTACACTTCATACGAAAGCAGCACATTCGCGTTACTCTCAGCACATGTAGTCAGTAACTCACGTCACGTCACGTCACTCGGCGGCATTTCAGTGAACTATTAACTTCTCATCATCAGTCGGAGCCGATGGTCGAGTTCGAATCGCGGCTCGTGGTCCTTTCCCCGACCGCACCCCCTCTATCTCATCCACTTCGCTTCCTGTCCTCTCCATAAAATCACTGTCTGTCCAATAAACGCAAAATAAAAAATATATATATAAACAAAAGAATGTTTAAAAAAAAAAATTAACGTCTCATCAAGAGCGACTCCAAGCATCTATTTAGCGTAATGGCAGTGATGCACCTTGTTGATATATCATCTTTGGCCTTTCCCATTAAGCGCACGTTTATTTCAAATACTTTTTGCCTAAAGATAATAAAATAATTCAAGTAAAGAGAATTTCAGTAAAATCTATTTTTACCGTTACTGTCTCATGCATAAAACAATCAAAAAACACTTTAATGTGCCGAAGCCATCAGAACAGAACCTAACGGAACACCGTGGACCATAAACCGACGTCCTTATCGAACCGTGGCTGAGCTGTGTTGTTGCATCCTTAATAAAGACCCAAAAGAGAAAAACACAGTCTGACTTTTGTCACTTTAAGTTTGTTTTGATGTCTTGTGGTGAATGTTGAAAGCCTTTTATATCAGAACTATCTATATACAAAAAGTAAGCTTTAAAGGTTTGGTTAAAAGCTGAATGAAAAATAAATGACTCAGAAATATTCATTGAGGTAAAATGGGGAAAATCTCTCTTCTATGCATTCTGTTAATGTTGGACAAGGGTAACGGGTTGTGAAATTAGAAACGCAAGAGAAATATTGACCTGTCCAAAATTTAGAAACCCTTTATAATCTAAACTTTTAATGGAATCATTCCATTGGTGTCTTTTACCTTCCAGGCCTGTTCCAGTTCAGGTGTCCATTTGTCCTTCAGAATGGGCTGCACAGCACAAATAAACTCTGTCCCGACATACTGAAACAAACACTCATTATCTGACCAGAAATATCTTCATGTTCATAAACAACTTCATTTGCACTATAAGCAAAGCAAAAGATTTGTACTTCAGAAAAATCAATCTCTATAAATTGTCATAAATGTAAATGTTGTCATTATTAGTCACTAGACATCAAACATGTGTAACCAAAGTTTTAAAGCAACTCACTTTAAAAGAAAACCCCTCAGAAACCACATCGGGTCAATTTAATGTCGTTCATATTTACAAAGTATTAAGATGATTAGAACACAAATAGATATATATATATATCCTAGAGATGAAGCACACAACAAAACCAGAAGACACCTGACGGTAACAGAAACACAAATGAGTGATGTGTGATTTTACCCCGTAATACTTTGGAGAGGCGTTATACCGATAATGACTTCTGCCCAACTCCAGCGCCAGCGTCTGTAAGAGATCAGACTGATCAAGTCTGGCCACACTCTTCTCGATGAACGACATCACCCTGTCAAACACAACAAACACATTCAACAACAATTAAACCCACACATTACACATCAAAACCAAACTACACATTATACATATTTCAAACACAATCAACACACACGGAAAAAACAAATCAAATACAATTAACCCAGACAACACAATCAACACATTAAACATTTAAGACATGCTCAACACACACGCACACATTGTGTAATATATTTTCACAAAAAAACACAACACATAACTAAAACAAAAACAACACAAAAAAACATAAAACACAAAGAAACATGAAACATATATTGCAGTAAAAACACACACACTAACGCACACCCTTGGGCACACACGCACACACTCCTAATGAAACACAACATCATCACGTACACACACACACACACACACACACACACACACACACACACACACCCTCACTGAAACACAACATCATCACACACGCACACACACACACACACACACACACACACACACACACACACACACACACTAACGCACACCCTTGGGCACACACGCACACACTCCTAATGAAACACAACATCATCACGTACACACACACACACACACACACACCCTCACTGAAACACAACATCATCACACACGCACACACACACACACACACACACACACACACACACACACACACACACACACACACACACACTAATGCACACACCCTCACTGAAACACAACATCATCACACACGCACACACTCCTAATGAAACACAACATCATCACACACGCACACACTCCTAATGAAACACAACATCATCACACACGCACACACTCCTAATGAAACACAACATCATCACGTACACACACACACACACACACACGCACACACTCCTAATGAAACACAACATCATCACGTACACACACACACACACACACACACTAACGCACACACACCCTCACTGAAACACAACATCATCACACACGCGCACACACACACACACACACACACACACACACACACACACACCCTCACTGAAACACAACATCATCACACACGCACACACACACACACACACACACTAATGCACACACCCTCACTGAAACACAACATCATCACACACGCACACACTCCTAATGAAACACAACATCATCACACACGCACACACTCCTAATGAAACACAACATCATCACACACGCACACACTCCTAATGAAACACAACATCATCACGTACACACACACACACACTAATGCACACACCCTCACTGAAACACAACATCATCACACACGCACACACTCCTAATGAAACACAACATCATCACGCACATACACACACACACACACACACACACACTAACGCACACACACCCTCACTGAAACACAACATCATCACACACGCACACACTCCTAATGAAACACAACATCATCACACACGCACACACTCCTAATGAAACACAACATCATCACGTACACACACACACACACACACACACTAACGCACACACACCCTCACTGAAACACAACATCATCACACACGCGCACACACACACACACACACACACACACACACACACACACCCTCACTGAAACACAACATCATCACACACGCACACACACACACACACACACACTAATGCACACACCCTCACTGAAACACAACATCATCACACACGCACACACTCCTAATGAAACACAACATCATCACACACGCACACACTCCTAATGAAACACAACATCATCACGCACATACACACACACACACACACACACACACTAACGCACACACACCCTCACTGAAACACAACATCATCACACACGCACACACTCCTAATGAAACACAACATCATCACGTACACACACACACACACACACACACACAGAGAGCATGTGATGTCCGTGTGTGACGCTCAACAGCCACTTGGCCTTTTACGGCCGCTTGAGAGCGACACTTGTCAGACGGAGAGGACAGAAGCGATGGCGAGCTGCTGGAGTCCTGCTGGTGAATGTGACAGTAACACGTCTGGTTGTGTCGAGTCCTCCACATCAATTGATGTTTTGGGAATTTCTGATGTAGAGGCTCTTAAAGGCCACGTCAACACAACACATAACAAACACCTTGAGTCTGAAGTGTGTGTGTGTCAGATAGAAATAAACACAATGGTGGTGATGATGCTTCTCAACATGCAGCTCTGTAGTGTTACCGTGAGCTTCTCTGGTTGTGTTGCGTTGTGTAATAAACTGTAACAAAATTGTGTTGATGCATTGAACACTGACCGGAGGCCGTGAGCTCGGAGTTCTCTGCTGGTGCGTAATCTCTCCAGATCCTCCACATCACGAAAGAGGAAAAACACATCCTTACACTCCGGATGAGTCTCAAACAACCTGTCCACAAGACAACAGAGAAAACATCAAGTCACACATCATTAATCCTCTTTCAGCCCAACGCCAACTTCTGTTTTTCCAAAGAAAACTCTTTCAAACACTTGTTCTCTGAGACAGAATCTGAAATTCATATTTGAGCTATTTGACTTATTGAAGCTGCCTTCAATTCTGGAGTTAAATCAAATGGGCTTCATAAGTCATTTTAACTTCCGTTTCATATCATTTCAGTTTATTTACATTTATGCGTTTGACAGACACCAAAGCTCTTATATCACATTATACTAAACATTCAAACTCATGACCTCGCCACCTTGTGACCTTTGACATTTAACCGTTGAACTAAAGGTTTTAGGTTGAAATAGGTGATTTATTTACCATGTGAAGTAATTTAGTTCATTTGTTTTACAAAAAAACGTGTATTTATATTATATTAGTACAACAAATTGTTGTTTCACACGACTGTTTTTATTATTGTACAGCTGTGGTGATGATTATTGTAGTAAAATGTATTTCTATGCTTTAGTGTGTATTTATTTTGATTATATCAGTATATTACCAATAAACTGTACAAATGTTCACATTTCTAAAAAAGTTTTCCAATTATGACTGTCAGAAAATTGTAGCAAGAGAGAAGAAATGATGACCATGTGAGGTTGTTGAGGACAGTATTAATCATAAAAGACAAAAACCATCAAATATCCACTTGTGAAGTTTAGGATGAGTCATGTTTAGTGACTGTGATGTTAAACTGTTGTTATGAGCTCAGTCTTATGTCACTAACTTGTCATTTCTACCTTCCAGTAATAATAACCAAATATATAAATGTGTGAAAATACTTTTTAGTATTTTGCCAGAACCGCCGATGGTTAAAAAGTTGATTCTGGTTTTTAGCAAGACAAACTTCATAAAGAAATAGTAAAAGTGGTAGAGAAACACAACTTAAAAATGAATAAGTGAAATGTTATTTAATGCTAAAGGAGTGTTATAGTGTTATGGCGAGCTGAACCGACACAGTCACAGCAAACTGGATCTAGAACGAGAGATGAAGAGACGGATCTTCTGATTGTTCAGCGTTCACACTTCATCAACAGTAAATCTATACTGTTCCAGTCTCATCAGTGATTGGCTGTCGGTTGTCAAGAAAACTCGTTTGCTTTTGAAACACTGAAACATGACAACTGCTTGACTCACATCACAGGTCACTGAGAGAATCAGGAGTCTGTGCAGACAGTTCACGCAAAACCTCAATTCTGTCATCATCATCATGTGTATGTGAGGCGTTCTTCAGTGGAAGACAAAAGGAGATATTTGGAGAAATGTCTCAGTGGTTTTGTGTTCATACAATGGAAGTCAACGGAATTCAGAGTTGTTGGATTATCAACATTCTTCCAAATATCTTCTTTTGTGTTCTGATGAAGAAAGAAAGTCCCACAGGTTTGACACGACACGATGATGCAGAAATGATGCGAGAATGTTGATTGTTGGCAAACTTGAGCTTCAATCAGACAGAAAGCTCAGTGCTGGACTGCACAGACACGTGTCCTCAGTGTTCAGGAGACTCACAGGGAGAGAGATTTCAGCAGAGCTTCACAGACTGATTGTTGAGGATCAAGCAGATCGTCGTGAGCTCGCGTCGATAGAATTTCTGCTATCGCTGAGCTTTTCTTCACACAAACCTTCTGTCATGTGTTTACATGGAGAACTTGATTTATATCTTTCATTGTCTAATGGAGAGACATTTTCAAATGTCCCTCATGTGAAAAAAAGGGATGGTATTTACGGTCTCTATTTGACCAGATTCAACTGAGCATCATAAAGAACAACACCAGACAGCAGAGATAAGAGCAGACACATCTGTCAAAGTGTTGAAGGACTTTTCTCCTGTGAAGGTCTAATGAGTCTCTCTGGTGTGTGTGACAGCTGTGTGTGCCGGCGCAGGACTCTGCCCAGAGGAAAACAGGAATACAATCTAACACACACACACACGCGCGCGCATCCAGATCTGTAGATGCTTTCTAATCACCATGGTTACAGTCAACTGCATTTCACGTGATCATAATGTCATGCGTGTTTTAATGAGGTCCAGAGAGCTGGATGCACAACATCAAGTGTGTGTTTCTCTGTCTGGAGTACTGAGACACAAACACACACAGATTAACATACATCTAACATAATGACACAAACTTTCAGATTATAAACATTACGACAAATGTGTCTGACAAAGCTGATGTTATTGTTACTGGACACATTATAAAGTTAAAGATGCTGCACGTAAAATATAAAAGTGAACATGTCTGTTTTGTTTTGATATCATATATAAATGTGTGTTTAGTGCTTCAGTTCATTTAATAGCATCATTAGTCCATTTCTTTCTGACAGATGAACAGTCCTAATGTGATATATTTCTATTTCGATGTGTGTTTAATGGAACTGCTTTTGATTTGTCCATTCAAACCAACAGATTTAGTGCAAAAGCGACAACATTGACAGAAATCTTTACATTACAAAGATCTGCAAAAGCATTCAGTGTTGTGTAAGAGCTGAAATGTGTGCACATATAAATGTCTTCTATCACACATCTGTTGTTTTGTTGTATGTCTGAGGGGTAAGAAATGATGTTCACAGGTTATATTGATTTAATGTCAGTTTGAACGCGCGTGTCACGTGAGCTGATGATACTTCTGTGAGAAACAGCCCATAACAGAACGCAGACGGATCATCACATCTTCAGGATCTCGAGATCTGAATCAAGAGAAGAATCAATGTCACAGTGCCTCGGGTCTGGCGTGTGTCATCACCTCCATCTGAAGTAAGAAAGCCCTTCAGATCTCACATAGACATGAGAGTCTCTGAAGCCTTAAATGTGTTTGGATGTGTGTGTGATCTGAGCGGTGTGTGTACACATGTGCTGTGTGTTGAGTAGTGACCGCAGGTGTGTGTGGCACTTGAACACGTGACTTTTATATTGTGAGGTCCATTTTCTCCACACATCATTCACACACATGAGCTGATCTCCATTGCTGGTCTCCATTGCTAACACACAATTCATGAAACAATTCATCGTTTTCTTACAACTATAAACACATTCTCAGAACAACACACCAGCTTGTACAATCCCCACACAAAAAACCTCCTCATTTCCTCAAACACACAATATAAAGAAGAGTTCAGAAGAACACTCAGACATGCACATGGCGACAGACTGTCATGTTTACCCCTAAATGCTCACGGCCTAGAGTCAACAATGGAAATCACAGCCCTGGATGTTTTTACTCTGTGATCCGCAGTTCTATCAGCGACGTGATGAACTGTCTCTAGATGGAGACTGCGTCATGTGGGGGTTAAGAGTCGTGGTGCCAACAAAATTGCGCACTCGAGTTTTGGAAGAGCTGCATACAGGCCATTTAGTCGTTCGCAATTAGTTTCGTTTGGTGAACATTGATCGGCAAATAGAACAGCTTGCCATGTGTCGCTCGGGATCTCAGCATGTTCAAAAGATGCCAAAGACTGCTCCGTAGCATCCTTGGGAATGGCCTGCATCGCCATGGCAACGAACACACGTTGACTTTGCAGGGCCGTTTATGGAGCATACTCTTTTGTTCGTTGTTGATGGATGCTGTAAGTTTTTAATATGACCACTACAACACCTAGTCAAACCATTGCAGTACCGAGAGATCTTTTTGCACGGACTGGTGTTCCAAAACAACTGGTGAGTGACAATGGGCCCCAGTTTGTGGCTGAGGAGTTACAGATGTTCTGAGGAACAACGGCGTCAGGCATGTGACATCAACGCCATAACACCTGCCACAAATGGGTTGGCTGAACGTTTTGTGCAAAGCTTGAAAAATGCACTACGAGCTATGACAGACGAAAGGATCGAGCTTAAGCCAAACGCTGCACAATTTCTTGTCTGTGTACAGAAACGCAACACACGCCACTACTAATCGAACACCTGCCATGCTGTTCATGGGAAGACCTCTACGTTCAAGGCTGGATTTGGTGAAACCTAATGTGAAAAGAACTGTAGAGGCCAACTTAAAAAATCCACAGGAGGAGAGAAAACACAAGAGTTGCTCGCTGAGATTACAGAGGTGATCACAAGTGGTTAAAGGTTAAAGAAGGAACTGAATCGCTCTCTTATACAGTAGACCAGGGCTATTCAAATACATTTGCAGGGGGGCCAAACTAGGAAATTCCAAAATTTGTGAGGGCCGGCCGGCCGGCGAAAGGAAATTAAAATATACTATATACTAAGGTACATAATATATGAAATAAAATAAGGTACATTATTCTTTTGGCTTCCTTTATTATTTCAACACATTCAACATGTATTGATTTGGCCTACAACAAAGTGCAAAACTGCAAATACTGAGACATAGGCTATACACAGCTTTTACTCTTAAAACAGTTAGTAGAATAAAGCTGTCATAAGTGCAAAACTGCAACTGCAGTTTCAAGTATCAAATCTTATTTGGGAGAATAATAACATTCAAATATCCCTGAAGTAGTATATCTTTCAGACAGTGAGTCCACATTTTAATACTAGAAAACACATTTCAAGTGTACAGTAAGTACAAATCTGCTAACTAGTGCTGTAAACATACTTGATTTAGGGGCAATAGAGAGGCAATGAAAGCTCTCTCTTGTTCTGTACAAAACCCGGCAATTGCACACTGACTTTGCTCAAAAGAAGTTACCAGTCTGTTTATTCTAAGTTGTCTCTCCTCTGAGCCCTCTTGATATTGCGCAGAAAAAGACGAATGTTTTGTGGTAAAATGTCTCTTCTTTGGCCACAGCCACTGATTCGTTGCACATTAAACACACAGGTCTATCGGTCCCTCGCTTGCTTGCCGTAGTTGGCACAGTAAATAAGTACTTCTCCGTCAGTGGCGGCTGCTGATCTTTTAAAGAGGGGAAGCTCATTTTCGGCCTAAATCATAAAAATTGTCCATTTATTTATATGTAAATTCTGCCCTACGTTCCTTTTCAAGAAAATGCTCTGTAACCCTGTCGTACCAACTAGGCGTCTTTTCCAGTGACTTGACCAGTGTCCTCTCAATGGCCAGCAGAGCTAAGCTGCTTAAACGGCCTTGGCCCATTGTGTTACGGGTGTAGGACTTGAGCCGCTTTAAACAGGAGAAGCTCCTTTCTACACCTGCAGATGTAGCTCCAATTGTTGCCTTTAATGAGAACAGTTTGTAAAGCTGAGGCATTGCACTGTCCAACTCCATGGCTTTAAGGAACACCAAGTAATCACACAGCTTTCCCCTGTTACTCTGATCTGAATACAGGACTTGAAGTTCAGACCTCAGTCTCCCTGAATCAAAGTGATGGCCATAACTTTTCAGGACACTTTGGAAGGCCTGTCATATTTAGCTAATGTTTCTGTGAACTCTCTGTAATTCCCCTTGTTGGATGATTCACTACTCTCATCATGTCCCCTAAATGACAGCGCCTGCCGGCCAAGCAAGGATGTCACATCAATAAGGCGGTTTAGGAAGGCCCTGTTTTGTTGAACAGTTTCATTATGTTTAGCCACTTGAATGCGAGCACCTTCATTGATTGCATGCTCAACCCTGATCCTGCCCATGCAACTTAATCTTGCACTTGCACTCACATGTTCATTGCTATTTTCATGCCTTTTATATGCCCTGTCAAAGTTTGACAGATCTCCAAACCCCAATTTGACCAAACAACACATCCATGAGATGGTTTCATCAAGAGACATGGCCAGCAGTACATTTTCTTTTTCACTGCACTTCCAGTCAGCCAGCTAACTTTGTCATACCAGGAGAGCTGAAAAGACCTGTTACTTTTCCCTATCTTTTGCACTAAATCAATCTTAGGTGTTGATCTGCCCTGCTGTTTAATTCTAAGTTTCTCCTCGTAAGGAAGACTTTCTAATGGCTTTGCCAAAATCAGGTCGACAATATTAGCACTGTCTGCCATCGTGTGCAGTTTGCTAGCTGGCTAGTTCAGACTATATGAATTAATGAACAAACGATCTAATATATATATATATATTTAACTCAACGGGAGGAAATGTGGGAATTATGTTAAACTGAAACAATGAATGTGGTGTGAAATTGTGTGAAATATAGATGAAGGTTGCAGCAGTTTGTCTTTCGACTACACATGCAAAATCCGCGATGGACTGAGCTGGAAATGGAGACACAGAGTGATACGCGTCATAATCTGAAGACCACGCCCACACCAACCGTCTCTTTGCATTGCAAGAAGCTGCCGCCTCCTTGTCATTTATGATTTATAACAAAAAAAAAAAACAATGTCTAAAAGCTGATATGTGACAATGTGTATAGCAAACAAGCTAAAAAAAAACCAAGAAATACGTTTTTATAAGCTGTCGACCCCAAAAAACGAGCTATTTAGGACATAAAAGTGGATTAAAAAGAGATGACAGACCCTCCAATCATCACGCAGACGCTCGGAGTCCGGGCCAGCCCACTCCTCCATTCATCCCAGAGACGCTGAGCGTCCGTGGGCGGGACATAATCGCAGCATTATCCAATGACCGTCTTGTTTCTAAGCACTGAAAAAAACTGTTGAAAGCAGCCCATTGAAGTCAATGGACGCTGGGCTTCAACAGAGTAATGCACTGTACGCTACGGGAATGAATGAGAAGGAAATCCAGTCAGCCGACCTAAGTAGCTGATTCTGAACCAAATTGTTTTTGTTCGAGATGAACGTGTTTAACGCATTTTTAGTCAATAAAATGTTAACATAATAGTACATATATTTGACCATTCATTTTTTGACAATTATAGGGGAAGCTGAGCTTCCCTTGCAGTCTTAAAGAAATCGCGTCTGTTCTCCGTCCATTCACTCTGAAACTTACGATTTTCTCTGTCAACTTTGCGGTTTGGCTTGGACAACTCCATGTTAGATGGCGCATGTTAGTAGGCAGCGTGAGAACAGCGAATAAGCGAGAATGAGTGTTTGTGACCATAGAGACGACCTCTAGAATCTTTGCCTGTACTGTCTGTGCGCCGTGGCAGATTCGTAGATTTTTTAACTTTTTTTATTTTTAGACTTTTTTTTGTATTTGCCGCGGGCCAGAATAAATTTCAATCGGGCAAAATTTGCCCCCGGGCCGCTATTTGAATAGGCCTGCAGTAGAGATGGCTTTAGACACCACTTGGAGACGGCATATGGATCAGCTGATGACATCAAATGGTTCTCAGGAAAATGTGGGGAACGTGTCTCTTTCACCTTCTGAGCCTGATACCAACGGTAATAATACAACAACACCTCCAGATGTTATTAACCCAACAGTGAAACACAACAGACCCCAACTCCATCCTGTGGTCAAGGACGCTATCCAACACGCTTCGGGAAACCTCCAAATCATCTTGATTTGTAAGAAGGAAATAGAGCGAAAATAAAGTAATGAAGACGGACATAATTAATATGCAATTGGAAACATTATTTTGCTGAAAACAATTTGTGTCATGTTCTGAAGACAATTTCATTGTTAACCGCCTTCTTCTCTAGAGTGGAGGAATTGTGGTGCAAGGAGTGATAACATTTACATTTACATTTAGTCACATAGCAGACGCTTTTATCCATAGCGACTTACAAGTGGGGTAGGTAATGGAGGCAATTAGGACAGCATAAGTACAACAAGAGCATAAGTGCAATCAAAAAGAAGACTGGTTTCATATAGCTTAACACAGTATACAGAAACATTCATTCATACATTTTTTTTTGTTTTGTTTTTGTTTTTTGTTTTTTTAGAGTAGTGAAGAAACGAGTAGAGAAGAAAAGAGTAGAGAAGAAACTTGAGTCAGAACAGAACAGTCAGATGTTGGCAGAAGAGATGTGTTTTCAGGCGTTTCTTAAAGATGGCAACAGAATCTGCAGATCTTGTAGCAGCAGGCAGATCATTCCACATAGGTGGAACAGATCCGGAGAAGGTGCGCGAGAGAGATTTTCTACCTTTATGGGATGGCACCACAAGACGCCGTTCGTTTGCAGAGCGTAGGGATCTGGCGGGTACATATGTCTGCATTAGTGAGTGAAGATAAGGTGGTGCCAAACCAGTGGTGGTCTTGTAGGCCAGGAGCAGAGTCTTGAATTTGATAAGAAACTCCAGGATTGTTAAGAATGTCCATTCTAAGAGAGTCATCTTTGGATTGTTTTGGTTGGCCAACCTGTAACACGCTGTAGACTTGTTCAGTAAAAAAGAAGAAATACAGTCCACCGGTGTCTCATCTTTATTTGTGTCAAGGTGTACAAACACAACATGTGTGACACATTTATCCATCAGTAAACATTCAGAAGCAAGAGTGACGACACACAATGAGAACGTCAAGATCACATCAACCGGAGCTGATCTCAGAGTCATGACACTACACACGTCATATAGGACACATGTCACTGTTGTGTGTCCAGTGAGCTGAAGCTCGTGTACACACTCACATCTGGGATTGTCAAGTTTACACTTTTGTGTTTGTAGCCTTTTTCACCTGTTCCATATATGTGCAGAGATGATGAATGACTTAAAGACAATCTGCTATAGTTGACTTTTACCAAATTGGATGCCATATTTTAGATTTCTTATTGACAAATGGCTTTACTGTTTTGTTTCCTTGATCTTCTCTGTAAGTCTCTTTGGATTTAAACGCCTGAATGTAAATCTGCTCTCTTTTATGTTAAACAAAGTGTTTCTTTTGTCATTATTTGACCTGTGTTTCTCTCTCTTGTCTTAAATGTGTGCTTCTCTGTGATAACCACTGTGTGTGTGTCTGTATGTGTTAGTATGTGTGTATTTTGTGTGTGTGGAATTGTGAGTTTCAGTGTTTTCACATTTCAGTAAGTTTTTACTTACATAACTATCAATGTTTTGCTTTTAGTCATTATTTCTCATGTACAGCTGGTTTGTAACAATGAAACCTGTCAAATGAATAAAGTTTTATCTTGTGTTTATTGTAATAAACACAAAGAGTCACTCAGAGCTTCAGTGTTTTGAGTTGATCTCATCAGTGTTTAAGATTGGGTTGTGTTGTGAGTGTTTCTGAGCACTTGTGTGTGTGAATGGTTTTGAGAAGAGCTTCAGTTTGACCTGACGACGGGCTGCTGAGGGACTTGGTTGAGAAGTTATGGATTAGGTTTGGAGTTTCCAGAATAGGAGACATCGTTTAAAGAAATGTGTTTAAGTGATGGAGACAATCTGTGATCCAGCAGTAATAGATTGATAACAGATGATAACATCTCTCATATGACAAACTGCCAAAATAAGTGCATATCAATTAATTTCATAGTTTAAAGCAAGTTGATGCATTTCAATTCCGGATTACGAAGGCAAACACATTTAGGCTTTATCATTTAAGAGCAAAAACTCAAATGGGATCAAATTCAAATTTAAATTCAAGTAATAGACCTGATTTGACTTTAACAGAAGTGAGGGGTGTAACTGTAAGTGTATGTGATTCTTTAATCACACACTGTTTTGGCCTGAAAAGGAGTTTCTTTTGACAAAAAACAAACAAAGTTTCAAAAATCATTTTACATTTTTGTATCTTTTTCTCTGTCTCATGAATTGTTTTCACATTTACTCCCACATGAAAAATACTAAATTATACTAACCGCAGTAAATGATATCATACTATGTAAATGTATAATAGAGAACCAGGGGCCATTCTAATTCCAATGAGTTCATATATAAATATATATATACATAGAGCCACACTGTAAGCACCACATACTGTTTACATTACTCAAATAAATATCCAAGAAAGAATATGCAGAATAGCATTAAGAAAAGTTATTGTTATTTAAATGAATATAACATGAATCGGTTAATCTGAAACATTATAATTCAAAGTGACAACAACAGCAACAAATACATACAATAAATGTCACCATTAACTGCAGAATCATTCCTTAGGAGGAATAACTTGATATGTTTCCCTGTCATTCATTCTGATTAGCACGAGCGCTGTCACTCATGAGCATGACTGTGTGTTCATCTACATTCACATTATGTTTAAATGAATAATAAAAACACTAAAGCTTCTAGGTTCACTCTTGATCCCTCTGAACACAGAACACACACCACGGCACCAGCTGAACTACACAATCTGTGTGTGTCCGTGTCAACTCTCTGTCACTGAGCTGCAGAAGAATCATGAAGGACACATTCAAGTGCGCTGCACACCATCATTACAAACTATGACGTCATGGCTGTGAAGTGCTTAGATCAGGGGTTTTCAACTGGTTCTGTGCCAGGGACCACCATTCTTACTACCAAGTAATCGGCGGCCCACTATTGTGTGTGTGTGTATGTACCAGGGTTGCCAGGTCCAAGAAATATTTCCAGCCCATAACCCCTCAAAACCCGCCAAAAATGAATGAAGACTAGCCTTATTTTTTCCCTGTGTTGAATCAAAGTTAACAACTCCCTAAAGACGTTTCTATTGCCATATTGTTTTATCTGAATGGTTTCCTGGGTATTGTTTATATCGTTTTGTTCTGTTGAACACAAAATAAGTTTTGGGATATTTAGGAAAGCAAACAATTCTAGATCATGTTTGACTACCATACATTTTTTTCTTCTATGGTAGTCAATGATGCCAAAGAATTTTCAGCAGCTAACATTCTACCAAATATCTTTGTGTTAAACCGGACAAATAAATGTATACAAGTTTGGAAAAACTTGAGTAATTCATAACAGAATTTAAATTTTTGGGAGGAGTTTCCCTTTAAAAATATCCCACATCTGCCACGCACGCAAATGGACGAGAAACATGTTTTCTCTTCGTAAGACATTCAGAAACTTGCTTAAGAAATAAGTATGTTTACATTTACTGCATAATATATAATATATATATATATATATATAAAAATATATATATATAATGTGTACAAACACGTTAATGTTTTAGTTGTTCTAGACTGCGTGTAGCGCTGCTCAAACGTGATATTTGGCAGCCGGAAGAATCAAGTGTTGTACAGTCATGAGTGATTTCTTTCATTGTGCAACGAGACATTCACCTGATGAAACATTGATAAAAACATCATTCAGATGCTCTGTGTCTAATACCACCGCTAATTTCTCCTCTTTGGTTGAGCTGAGCTCCCGCGTCCCTCCCTGTACTGTAGCCTGTCTGTCAGACTCGTTCTCCACACTTTTGAGAACGGGCCGGTCCTGGAGTTGCCAGGTATTCATTCGGAGTTTGAATACAAAATAAGAAACTCATCAATTATCATTTATCCTTAGAATATAAAGAAACATTTTGGCGGCCGCAGTACATTATGAAAGTAGCCCAAAAACTCGCGACCCGCGGCTCCATCATTTTCCCCGCAACTGCATTCTCAAAATAGCCCAATTGTGCGGGAAAACCGCGACCCTGGCAACACTGGTATGTACGTATATGTACGTATATGACGTTGGGGACGCAAAACACAACGTTAGCAAAGCATAAGATAGACCTGATAGGTGCTAAGCTAGCCTATCCTGTGTCAGTTTGAATCTCAACTCAAACTCAAATTATTTTAAATATTTTCATTAAATTTAGTATTCACACCAATACGCAAATATTCTGGAAATGTTTGGAAAAATAAATTATGGAAAAAAAGTGATTTTAATAGTGAAATTAGGTATGCTGGAATGCATGTCACGGACCACATGCAATGCCGCCGCGGACCACCGGTTGAAAACCCCTGGCTTAGAGGACTATAAAGCGATCTCTTATTCTTTTACAGATTACATTATTACTGACAATATTTTATGGGGGGCTAAGATAGAACTTTAGGGGTCTTTAGCTCCTCTAAAAAGGACCTAGCAACGCCACTGGAAAATACTAGACGAAATAATATAATGTACAAATATAATGACCTGCAGTAAATACTGCTCTTTATGTTTATTATAAGGTTCAAAAACGCTAAAGTATCTAGAAATGTTACTACAGTTTATACAGTAAATACTTAGTTGTACCGCAAAATTAAGTTCATGTGGGCTGTGACGTGAAAGTCATCAAAAAGCTTATAACACATTTCCGCTGTTTCATAAACGTTAAACAGTCGCATATGTGTTTTTAAACATCTGTATTCATTTATCAGTGTCAGTAAACAGCTGTACACTGTGACAACATGCCCCTGTAAATGTTTATCGGGAGAAAAAAATGTGACAACTTGCCCCGCTCTCTTCTACCAAGCTTTTCAGTGTTTGAAGAATCCGATGCTAAATGATTAAGTGAGATATTCATGTGAAATAAACAGAGATATAAACCCATCGATATGAAGCAGCAACACATTAAACAGGTGAATCATGACAGTGATCGTCAGTGTAATGTCAGAAGTGACATGTGGAGGTGCGCTCGTGACGCGTGACGCTGTGTTTCTTCTTACCGGACAAACATGATGATTCCCACTTTGGCGATGTCCTCTTGGATAACTTTCCAGGACTCTTTGATGATGTGAATCTGATGTTGTGTGAGTTGCGCTGGAGTCTGATGATGCTCATCTGCGTCTCTCCTCTCGTGCGGTCCTGATGCTGCCGTCAGATCGGATCCAGAGATCGCGCAGCCCATCCTCACTCTCAGTTTCTTCTCACACTGATGCTTTGAGTCTGGACCTTCACTTGTGTGCGTGCACACTGCAGCTCTGTTTCTCCATGTGCGTCTCCATGAGACCTTCAGATGCTCATCACGAGGGGAGGAGTCCATCATCATCATCATCATCATCATCATCACACCCAATTGCTTTAGATTACAATCAACAAACTCATCTACATGTTTTCATTTCGCTTTTTAAAGCATTATAAACTTTAAATGGTGCTGTAGATGAACAAGGATAACTCAACAAAATGCTGTCAATCACTGCAGAAGGTAACACTATAAAAACTAGAGAATATTTCATTATTGAACAGACTTTAAGACTTCAAGAATTCTTCAGTATCTTGACATTTGACCAAAGTTTAGTATGTTTTATAGTTTAGTATAACTTATCTTACATGCAACACATGCTTTTGTTTTTACTTCCATTGTTTTAAACAATAGAAGCAATCGGGACAACATAAGGACAACTAGAAGCACAGGTCTCATATAGCCTATCACAGTATAGACCTATAGTTATTTATATATAGAAAGAGTAGAAAAGAGATGGAAATAAATATAGACATTTTAAATGAAATTCTTTTAACTGTCCATATTTTTCAGGACGAAACTACTCGTCATTTAGAAATGGCATACAGTATGTGCAGTATGAGGTGATCACACAGAATGAGATTAAAGCTTCTTTTCAACCCCGTCACATGAACATTATATGAACTCACATCTCATTCACCTGTCAGATACAAACTCTGTGAAAAATCTGATCAACAGAATAAAGAGTCTTGCTCTGGTCGTATGAGATCACACACACACATATTCATCATTATGAATCAAATGATCCACGATGAAAGGCAAGAAGAAATCCTTATGGTAACAGTGTCGAAAGGGTTTTTAATCATACATCTGTATTACAACAGAGAAAACTAAAACTGAAATAAACAATGGGCTCATTTTACAAACGGTCACAGCTGACAGATATTTACAGCATTTAAATAAACAAGAAAGAGAAGAGAGGATCTAAAGATCAACCCCGTACCAATATGCAGAAATATAGCTAGCTTATAACCCTAACTCCCAATGATAAAGAACATTCACTCAAACACAGCGACACAGTCTGTGGCCGTTCTGTAACACACATCAGTTGAATCTCAACATGTAGACTGAGTGTGAAGCATCTGACCCTTAAACAACAGTCAATTCATTCAATATACAGCAGACATTCAGTCAACATATTTCATACCAGAGATGACATCAATCTTCTGATTGTTTAGCACAGATCTGGTTTGATCCGATTATAAACTCCAGTTTTCTGTTCATTAGCGTGAAATGACTTGATAAGATTAAGTTCTCTCCAGTGGTCAGTGCAGATGACCAGTGTCTCTCAACACCATATGAATGTCATAATGCAGGGCGCTTTCTTTTCTTACTTGGTAACGAACGTGAGGTCATTTGGAACCCTTACTGTAAACTCAATGACTGTCGATCTCGTGGCTTTTCATTTCCAAAGAGTGAACTAAGAAACACATAACAGCTGCACCACCGGGGTCATCTGTTAACACCGATTTCTTGAACTAATGCTTGAATTTAGACAAAATATCCTATAAACATGAATATAGATCACATGTAGAATGTTATTCTATGAATACAAACTCACTGTAGTCCACAGGTTTCCCTTTTCTAGATGCTTTGAACTGTGGACTTTGTTTGTTGACAACCTGTTTAAGATTGAACACAAGTCATATGTTCTGCAGCACAACGTTAAATGTTTGTACTTCAATGTAACACAATAAACCTCATGTGTAAGAACTTAGGTTCTGAAATTTCTCCCGCAGGTGTTTAACCAAGTTGTGTTGACTGGTCTGGGTTTCCTTCTTCAAGTAGGGTTGTTGAGCTCCACGCACCCACACGCCAAACCTCACGTCCTGCACTGTGCTCTCTGTCAATGCAAGTTCAGATTGTGCAACGGCATCCCATCTTCCCCGCCCCTCACTACTGTCCTCTGTTTCCAGGCTCTGCTTGACCCTACAGACATTCTCAACCATAATCTCACTGGACAGAGTTCTGTGTCCTGGAACACAACAGCCTTCTGGTTGTTGACGTGTGTGTTGCGTTTCAAGATCGTGATCAAGAGAGTTAACTCGACAAAGTGAAGGAACAGCCTCTGGATCAGTGTTCGTAGCTCTTAGCGTCGTGAAATTACACGAGGATGAACGAGACACCTCACGCTCATGGTCCAGCATCCTCTCGGGAAAAGAGACACTATTACCCATCGGGTAATGATGAGAGACGATCTTCTGACCTTGGTTGCTATATTTGGAACACAGCTCCTTCACATCTGGCCAGTGGAAGCTTTCCACCTGCACTGGGCTTTGCGGTCGCTGGATGTTTAATCTACAGAAGTAGGGGAACTGAGGACTTTCAGGAGAGCAGATGCTGGATGATGGACTAGTGCTCTCAGAGTCCTGAACAAGGTCCTGCTCATTCAACTCCAGAGACAGTGTCCTGTCGGGCAAGCCTAAGCACAAAGAATACTTATTTAAATTCTGCTTTTTGACAAATAAAGGCATTGAGACACTATAGACTACAACACATGCAGAAATAAGCAATGACCCAAGTCTTTACACTTCTCAAGTTGCATTAATGACCCTTAAGAAAGAATTATTATTCTGGAACTTATGAAGAAGAATTCTATTCAGACACTTCACCCACCTTTCTCTTGTCCCAAAGGTTTCTCCTCCATGACAGAAGACAACGTCTTGGCCATCAAATGGCTTTCTGTGACCTTGTGTCTTTGTCTTACTACAGGTCTGCTGTTCTTGATTCGCTGACTGTATTGTCTGGCCAGCTGGAAGACTTTATTTTTCATCTTCTCCATGTCTTGCAGGATGAGGTCTTCATTATTGGGAGATTTTAAAGAGATTATTCTGGGAAGAGGACTGTGGTTGACTTCGCGTCGCTCCTGGACCTTGTGTTCCCGGTTTGGTTGGATCTGAAACTCATGATTCTCATCCTTTTCAGAGCTGGTGTTGACTCTGGAAGGGGTCGAACCTTCATCTGACTCTTCCAGTATTAGCAAAGGTTCACCAAGTCCACTATCTGGGCTAATCTTGCTGATTTCCGCTCTCTTCTCTTGATCAGGTGTCGTCGTACAGGAACTCTCAGTGATCTCCAAAGAGTCCGGAGGTTCTTCAGATGACCTCTTGACCTCCATCTCTTGCCACACCTTAACCACATCAGACGCTGGACCAAATTCCTCATCTTGAATAAACATCTCATCTCCATCAGAAGTCATGGAGTCAGAGATGCACTCTTTGTACCTGCTCTCGCTTTCTAAGCCTGGCAGATTGAAGACAGCCCACGATGTTGGCCGCGTGATGGAAGACACCCTCTTGTGCAACGCCAAGTCTTCATCTGACGTATGGTCATTGAGCTGTCGACTCAGATTACGGACGAGGCCTGCGGGAATGTACGAGAGGCTTTCTCTACGTTTAATGGCAAAGCTGGCATCCTGGTCTTCGGCGTGTTCGTAGTATCGTCTGATCTTATGTATGAGCATTCGGTCCTTGTTGGAGAGCGTCTCTTGTTTCTTTTGAGGTCTCTGGTCTGGTCTGAACGAGCTGTCAGGAGCATTCTGGTGGACTGGTTCTGGAGTGGACCTTCTGAACTCTTTCTCACGGGTCTCTGTACTACAGCTCAACAAACTGCTCCTTCTGCTTTCTGAGCGAGAAGATGTGCAGCCCATGTCACATGACCCATCTGCTCCCAGACTGCTCCCACGGGACGGGCTGCCTGGAAACCGCTCGGAGAAATCACTGGCCTTGTATAGATCGGATGAAGGCAAGAGGCCACCGTGAGCTGCAACTTCCTCGTCTATCTCCATGTCATCCATATCTCCCAAGAGTTGAGATGTCTCTTTCTTGTCCTGCACTTCTGAGGTTGAGAAACACACACTATCCTCCAAATCCTCTTCGTCTGCTCGTGTTCCATTGCAGAGATCTCTTATCGCTGGATCTGTGCTGTATCTGTAGACGAGTGGATCACCTGTCTGTGGATAATTGTGTGATGGGCTCATCACATCCTCCTCAGCGTCTCCGAGCGGACATGATATCTTCTGTGAAGCGTGTAGCTCAGATGAGCTCTAGAGAGGAGACAGAGTGCAAAGAGTTATTTATGTTGCTACAGTAACTTATCAAATTATAACGAAGAGGATGCGACGATAACGTAATTTAATAGTCCACATTTCCCATCAGTGTCCTCTAAGTGTCCAGTATGAACAACACAATGGGCGTAGTTCACAAAACATCAGATTTCTAAGTGAATCACACTCTTTTGTAATTCTCACAATTAACTTGAAGGGATAAACATTTATTTCTGTAAAGAAATCAACACAACAATTTTAGGAAGAAACATGTTTTGCCATGTGAGCCTGATGACTGAAGGAAATGTCGTTTGAGATGAGCTTATCTGACGATCTCTGTGCTTGGAGGCTAGTTGATGTCCAGAGAGATAGAATTATGGAGACACAAGATGAACTTAAGACATGCATTATCAGAAGACAACGTTATAAAAATATTTTCCCAAATAAAGGACCTAAAGACTGTCGGATGTCAAGAAAAGTAACGATACAGTTTGTGGCTCGACTGTTGATGAATAGTTAAACAACAAACAAGCATGAATGTAAAAATGTAAACCAGTAAATTTGTCAACATTTCAGTCATTGTTCTGGGCTCAAACGTGCATTAAAACATGAATCTCATGAAGCTGATATTGAACACTTGACATCACCTGCTCAACACGAGTCAAACCATCAGACGTCTGCTGACACTTCTGCTCATGAGATGCTGGACGGCTCTTGCTCATGGACCAGTTCTCTGCAGTAATGCAGCATCCATCTGTGTCCTGAAACATCACATACAGAAATCACTCAACGGCTGTTTACAGAGCGTCACTTGTTCTTCAGCTGCCAAATAATATTTCAGCAGATTTATTTAAAGCATCAATGCATTTCAATGTTTCTCCACAGACAAATGACCTTCTGAAATTGCTTTTGTGCGCCATCAAACAATAAAACGGCAACCTTTGTTTAATGTGATCACGGACGGTAAGCTATCCGAACCCTCCCCAAATTTGACAGTTAAATTTCCCTTTGAAGTTGAAGTTCAATCAAAAAATCTCATTGTGCCTCTGAGTGAAGAAACACTTTGAGACGCACGGCGTCCTATGCATGTGATCTGACCAAGCATGATGCTCTTACTTTCCTCTTTTAACAACAGCCATTCATTCACAGAAAAAGAACAATTTAGCCAGAAAGTGTAAAATCTGTATCACATATCACAAAAAAAACAAGAACAATATCCCCTGCCATTAGCATCAGAGGCCCGATTACAGCAAGAACGCTAGATATAAAGCTTTAACACGTTAAAAGAATCACAGCGTCACAGCTGTAGAACTGATATCTCTGGGATCTCTTTCAGAAGGATCTTCTTTGCAGCTGATGATGTCATATTTATTTATCAGAAGCTTTTATCCAAAGTGGCAGACATTGACGGCCTATCAAAATCCATCTACATTTAAAGACCACTTGCATTTAAATTGTCAAACCACAGCATCTGACCTCCGAATAAACAGAAATCATGTGAACGGCCTTAACATTCCAAATGATGAACTCAATTAATCAAACTCTACATGAAGAAGTAAACAATATAATTCACTCCATAAATACACATTTTATCATGCAACCTACATAACATCCAAGTTTTAGTCAACACATTTTTGATACATAAACCTTAAAGGTCTAGAGTGGGATTTATAGCGGCCACTAGCGGTGAGTTTGAGAATTGCGACCGATCTCTCAGTCCTCCTCTCACCCCTCCCTTTCCAAACACCCCGGTGGCCAACGCAGTACAAAAAGATGTCTGTCATGTTGACGCGGGGAATAGATCATGCAGGCATTAGAAAGACTGTAGAAAGAGCCACTGTATGTCTTATTTATTACATGAAATAAAGGCTCTATGGAATTATAGCACAATAAGAAGGATAAGAGTCCTTCTTAAATGTGATTGATGTATTATTAGCTGTCTAACGGAGCAGTTGTGAGCAGTGGTCTTCACATATTTAATTGATTTGCATTATTACTTGAGTGGTCTAAGTGATGTTATAGCTAAGCATTTCATGCTACACTGCACCGCACGTTTGAGGGAAGAGCTAGCTAATGCTAAATAGCAACGCTGTTAAAGGCGTTTGATGTGACAGCGAGATAGCAGTGAGGAGTAAGTGAGTAGACGTTTCTCCCCCTTTGTAAAGTCACGGACAACCAGCCTACGTACCAAAGGGTAGAGGGAGAGGAGACGTGCTTTGAGGGCTACTGGACAAAACATGGCGAATGTAGCCCCGCTCTGAGCTTATTCTGAGCTAACACAATCATAACGGTTCATCACAAAAGGTCTTTACACACCTCTTATTACACGGCTCTTTAGAATGCTACATTTGCAGGTTGGTTATTCGCAGATAACAACCTCTCAAAACTAATAACACACGGTCACCCGGATGCAGCAAATCATTTTGACAGGGTTTTTTGACAAATTAATTATAAATTTTGTCTTTTAATAACATATACAACATTATATTTACAAATAATTCTACCAAATTGTCTGTTTGTGACATTTAAACGTCGAAAGTAAACGGCTTTTCCTCGCGGAAGGTCTGCATTTGTTAAAAATGAGCTGACAAAATATTTCAAATTTACATTTTATGTCCAGTGTTTTTCTCATGTGGCAAATAGTTGTGTAATAGGCGGGATAATGTACAAGCAGCTGCCTGTTATCACCAAATAAGCCCCTTCAGTGTGATATAAGACCCTCCGCTTCACGTCCATCACACTGTCGGGGATTATTCTGCCATAACAACCGGCTGCCTGTACATGATCACTTGCTGAAGACATAGTTTTGTATATTACATTGCATTTCTGTCAATAGATCCTCCTAAAAATCCCACATTGCTCCTTTAAAGATGAAATGTCACAAAGATTGATGTTTGAAATGTTTTTTTAATCTGAGTATGTCATCATCTGCTGGTGTAGTGCACACTTCAAAGGGTTTGAGTGGTCAGTGGTCACGCGTGCAGATGTGTCCACAGGTTAGGTCATGCACATGCACATGCAGCGTTTAGTGTCAGTGTGAAGCTGAGGGAAGGTGTTTGCTCACAGAAGGAATCAGAAAGGCCCAGTGACAGCGAGTCTCACCGTTGTGATCGGATGTGAAAGCAAAGCTCTGGCTCTGTACTGCAGACAGGAGAGAGCGGCCAGAACCGAAGTGGTGAAGTCAGCTACCTGCTCATCCTCTCCTCCGTCATCTGCACTCTTCTGTTCCTCCTCCTGCTCTCCGTGAGGTCTGCTTTCATCTGGGCGGTACAGCGAGCCTGTACTGGACTCCAGCTCTTGATGGTTCTGTCTCATTTCAGCGCTCAGGGCAGAGACGTCTGCGGCGGGCGGTAGTGAACGCCTCTCTTTCACCCCTAACAGAGCGCCTTCACTGTCGGCGTGCTGCGTGACACACACACAGTTGTGGGGTGAGAGATCTCCATAGCAACAAGATTGGACACGTGAAGGTATGACTGAACTAATCCTGAGTTTAAAATCACAAGTGTGATCCAGAGTGCAGGACCACATCACAAAGTCTGGATTCATTTGTAAACTTTGACAGATCTTGTTGGAAGGAAAGAAAATGAAGCTGTTGGGACTGAAATCGCATGAACACTCAACATGTCTCAAACACAAACATCCCTTCAAGGATGATAGAGCATGTTAATTAAAAAAAAGAGATCATTCACAACTATGTGCCAAAACCTTTCTTTTGTTTACACAAATAAACAAACAACATCCACACGAGTGATATCAAGACTCTCATGGAAATAAATGTGTTCGGTCTCAATGTAAACATGATCCAGACAAACTGAAGCATCATCTCATGACTGTTAACTGGGTGAGGTGGCATCTGGTACATCAGTGTATGATGCTTCTCCAAACACTAGACCCCCTGCTGACCAAACCATCAGAGCACCTCCACCTTTAATCCTTTTCTTTTTAACGCTTCTATGCCAATAAAACCCATCACAAGAAATGGTTATAATGGGAATGGTTCTGGTTTCAATGGAAACTTTAATGGGTATTGACGGACCCAATAGATCCTAGTGGAATAAGACTCAAAACACACTCCGTGCAGGAATAGAGTTCTGGTTTAAATGATGAACAGATGATGGTTTATAATCCTGTTTGTCATGAAAACCATTTGAAGTTCTATTGTTTTTGTGAGATGTGAAGAGCGTGCCTTACGACATCTTACCTTGAGACTTCCTGATCCATGTCCAAAGACGAGTACCATCATGCCAAGACAGAAAAACAAATCAAGGGCTTGATTAATCTGAGACGGCTCATTGTGAACTGAACATTGACATCGGCACTGCATCTCTACAATGTGTCTTTTAAACGGTAACAGATGTTCTGTCAGACCTACATACAGATGTCCACATCAGTTCTGAGGACTCGGACACTCACCAGCAGAAAGACAGAGGCTGGACGTGACCTTAGCTGGATAGGTGATAAATGGCAGAACGACAAAAGCAAGGAAGTGGATGAGATTCAACTGCTTGGGTTTGATTTTCATTTTCTGCTAATTCAAATGCATAATGGAGCCGAGCTGACGGCAGCCAAACACAGATTTGTGGGCTGAAAAGAGCGGGCACATAACAAAGGGTCTGGCTGATAGACTCCATAATTAACATCATTATGTGTGCGAGAGGAGAATGAGGGCTACGGCCTTTGATCTGACACAGGAGGACACGCTCCAGGCTCAGAGAGCTTTGATGCTAAAGCGGGTGGAGGGCACGTGTCACCCACATCAACACAAACATGATGCACCTGCACAAACATCCCATCATCCAGAACTTTCTTTCTTTACAAACCGCATCTGTGATCTTTGGTTTAACAGCCGCAAGTTTGATTGTGATCAGATATCATTAAGTTCAAAGAAATGTTGACATATGTGACCCTGGACACCAAAACCAGTCTTATCGGTCAATTTACACAATCTGTTAGATTTCTATTGATGTATGAGTTGTAAGGAGAGGAGAATATCTGGGTGAGATACAACCGTTTAAAATTCTGGAGTCTGAGAGTGAAAAAATATCTAAATATTGAGAAAATGGCCTTTGAAGTTGTGAATCAGGAGCACTGTGGCAGGACATTCATTCACAAAAATAAAGATTGGATATATTTAAGGATGGAAATTTACAAAATATCTTCATGGAAGACATGATCTTTACTTAACATCTTAATCATTTTAGCATATACGAAAAATCTATCATTTTGACCCAAACAATGTCTTTTTGTCTTTTACTAAAAATGGTCCCGTGCTACTTAACACTGGTTTTGTGATCCAGGGTCACATATGTTTGGACATTAACTAGCACAATCTGACATTAAACAATCATCTTCTTCAACTCAAACGTTTGCTTTTGTTTCCATATTTATGTTTGAAAGATTTAAACTTGAAGTGGATTTTTATTAACACACACATCAGTTCTTTGGGTGTGTCCCACACACGTGTGTAACACAAACTGCTTTTGTAGACTGACCCGATGGGTTCAAACCGTTTACCTCTTGAGCTCCGTGTGATCTGCTTCCCCGGTTCTGTCAAACCAATCAGAGAACACCATGAGAACTAAAAGTGTTGTGGCGTGGAAACAGAAGATGAAGAAGCACAAGCACACACCTGATCTTCTCCGCTCCTTTAAAGCACACGCTGAGAAATCATCAACACGACAAGATGTGGCTTTCTTCATCCGGTCCGGACTGTAGCGATGCTTCACCAGACCTGACGGAGACACATTGAAATACACAGACAACGATCTTAACAAAGTGAGTTTCTTAACAAGAATAGCTAGAAATGTTCACGTCATTTGAATTCCTTCATTAACTATATGTGAAAGATTTCCGATCGGTGTCGCGTGTGCTTCAGTGAGGCGTCTATGAAGACAGCAGCTTAGTAGGGTCAAACTCAACTCACATGAGGAATCCATGTCTAATATGGCGTCTTTGGCCTATAAAACAGATTGCAGCACATGTTAAAGAGATTATAAGTCACAACACAACGGACGATGTGCATCTGGATGTTTGACCTACTTTCTGTGGAATAACAACATGATGATTCTCCAGAATGAGTCTCTTTATGTGATGAGCCCAGAGTTTCTTCTCCTCCACAGTTCTGGCCTGAGGAAGAGAGATGTGTGAGATCTGTGATCATGTCTGAATCAAAGTCACGTGGGCTGTGACATCACACTCACCTGAACCGTGTGCGGCTGTTTGGGGTGTTTGTAATGGGTCACGCTGAAGCACAGGAGGTCTTTGGCACTTTCAATCAGCATGAGTGTGGAACACTGAAGACCAACAGAACATCAGTATGAATATTACCCTTCAAAACCCTTAATTTTATTATCAACTGACCAAAAGATGTGTAATATCTATAAACCACAAGGGAGACAGCTTTCTATAATGACAACACATACCAATGTCATGAAGATAGATACAGAGATGATTGGAAAAGATTAAAATAAAAGGTAAAAATACACTAGTTCATTTCATGATGGTTCTAAAAACGGTCCAATTAGATCCTTAAGACAATTCAAGAGTTTGGTTCAACGATTCAAAAATCATGTTTTTCTATTATGGTTTTTATTTTGTTAGTAAGCAGTAATTTTTGAACTGGAATGGAACTGCACCCGAGTTTTTCACCTACTGTCGGACCTGTGTATATGGGGAATTGATTTTTGAGCTATTAGAGGTTAAAGGAAAACAAACCAACTGCAGTTTGATTGATATTAATTGGAATGAGAAAGAAAAAAGCTTAAAAGAAAAAGTTTAAAAACGGAGTCATCTCATTTTGGAACCAAACTCTTCAATGATTTTGTCATCAGTGCTTATATATACTGATTTCTTTAGCAATAACACCACATATTTGATATTCTTATTTGCAACATTGTCTTAAAATCATTGTTTATTTCAAGACGCCATGCTTTGATATTTCCCTTCTGATGCGATGAAATTTTTAAATGTGACGAGAGTCAGACTATTTTTGGTGTGACTGTGAATGTAAATATCGTGTACCGAGATGTGAGTCTTGTAGACGTAATGTTCTCCTCGTTTCTTGGTAATAAGCAGCATCTTATGGAACAGAAACAGGGTTCTCTCGTTCTTGGCCCGGTGGACGTGAAAGGTTCCGTCCAGAACCAGTTCCCCGTAGCTGGTGAGATCCGGACCCTTCCAGTTGATGAGCAGAGACTGGATCTCCTGTGAGCAGATGATGAGCCTCTTACATGGATGACTTCTTCTAATGAATCAAAGCTATGATGATGTGTTGACAGAAAGCTCATTAACTTTGCAATCTAAATACGGTCATGACATAACTGTACCACAACAGTGATTGGCTGCTTTAGAGCCATTTAATCTATTAGTACTGCATCACTCCTCAAATCTTACACCATAACACAAAAGCAGTTTGTCTGCACTTTTAAAGGAACCTTTACATCATTTGACTTATTGCTGGAGGAAACTCTCTTGAAGAATAGGACCCATGAGTCTAGTCTAGTAAAGGGACATAACTGTGGTTTTTAGCAGACTACCATAGTTTAGTTTTACTACATGAAATACCACCATTAACCCTATCACACTGCTTAAGTGCGCAAACTGGAGTTTGTGCGTTTAATGAAAGAGAAACCACCCTAACGATGGGTAAAACTTCATTTAGGAGTGAGGTCACAACAACACTGAGTCCTGTGGAGAGCCAACCAGCACTGCACACCTGAAGTCTCACAGCGTGCTCGTGTTTTCTCTTCATGTCGTTGATGTACCAGGCCACTCCTGTCATGGTGTCGATGGCCTCTATCACCACATCGTACCCGTCTTCCTCAGAGTCAAAGTGTTTGGCTATTTCCTGAAAGATAATAAGCAGGCGTCTGAGAGAACACAGTTCAGAACACAACCGCCTGACGCATGACTGATGTCCCTGTGAGCATCTCTAGAAGATCTGAAGAAGGTACCTGAAGCAGCAGGTGATATTTCAGAATCCTCTGAACAGGTTTGAGCAGGTATGAACCCAGAGGAAGAGAATGTCTGAGAGACGCCTGACGATCCCTTAAGAACTTGGCCAGACTTTTATTCCTCAAACACTCTGTGAGCACTGCTACTGAACTACACGGGAGAGACAGAGAGAGAGAAATGTTCTTCACTCCAGACAGATGCTTTCTTTTCACTTTACTTTCAAACTAAACATGCTCTTCCTCATTTCCATCATGATGCTACGACATCTAACATTGACTGGGTTTAATAAGTGTCCTAGAGGAGCGTGGCGTGATGCGCGTTTCTGAGTCCAGCGAGACCAATGGAGACCACAGATGGCGTCTCTCAGCAGGCTCATGTCACTCAAACTGTCTGTATGATGTTGTTCATGAAGGTCGATATTGACTCAAAGGAACAATCTGACACCGGCCTCCAAAATACAGACTTGACTTACTTGGGGTAGTTTGTACAGTACTGCGTGTAGATCTCAAAATACTCGCTCTGAAAATAAAGAAACAAAACATTTTCTATCAGCAGATAATAGAAACCAAAGGCTCCTCTGGTGACCACAGCATCTCTCTACTCTAGTATTCACATTGTTCTTCATCAGATGTGTATTTCAGCAGCAACAACACAAACCTTAAGTGGCCAAACTTCATTTCCACCAAACAATCAATGTTGAGTATTTTAAATTGAATATATCAAATACTGATATACGTTTATATTCATACATATTAATTTGAGCCAGACACGTGCGTCTGATAAAACCGTCTCTAATTCATGATCATGTTAATATGCCAGAAGTTTTTCTTACTGATGTTTTAATGTATTATTTATATACTGTATCATGTGTTTGATACCTTGTCCACAAAGCAGCGGGCGATGGCCACAGGATCACAGGCGCATGCGTCCAAAGTGTGAAACAACTCACTTACAAGAAAAACACAAAACAGATCAAAGTTAAGATTTCACTTACACTTGAGTAGATGACGGAAAAACAACACCGTGTGTCAGAGTACACAGATCTGATCTGCATTAAAACACCAGCTCTGATAAAACACTTAACTATGGCCATCCATGAGATGTTCTAGATGTGAGATTTCTCATTACTGTTACTACTGTCTGATTGTATATGAAGTTGCTTTGCAACAATGCATTGATTCAATCCCATCATCATCCTCATGTTGTTTAGTTATTGAAATAGAACATCGCAGGTGTGATTTGGCACGAATACAATTGAAAAAACATGTCGGCCGCAAGCGTAAACACCTCAGTGGACACAGACCCTTAAAATGACAATATTCTTGAAAAAATGATATTTTTGTCAAATATCAGACAGAAACATCAAACATTGAATGATGTATTTTTGTGTAAACACAGCTCATCCCTAAGAAACTTATGTTAATGGTTTTGAAACCTTGACTCTTTTAAACCTCGGTATACCTTGAAACCGGTGTTGAGCCCGTGCCTAGCTGTGATTAGAGAGATTTCACAGATTCTACCAACACCACTACAAGTAAACTGAGTACCAACATCTCATCTTACTGTGGTCAAATCACAAGACCTTAAGCTGCTTACTGCTTTCTTATATTGGCATCGCCACATCTTATAACAGACCAAAACAATCCATAATAACATCCAAATAAAGAATAAAAACACTTCTCCCTAATGTAGTTCTTTATCTTACTGAAGACAAAGCAATGACTTGACTTTCATATAGAATATTCATATAGAACAAGCACACGAAACGATATAAAGGAGCATTTTCAACTTTAAATCATAAATTGTGTATGTTCCACCAAAGAAGTTCTGGAAATAATTCACACCACACACTAACATTTGTGACCCTGGACAACAGAACCACTCCGAAGGGCCAATTTTTGGATGTATACCTAATCTGAAAGCTTAATAAATGAGCGTTCCATTGATTTATAGCGCGTTGGGACGATATTTGGCCGAGATTCGTCTTTTAAATTGTCCAAATGAAGTCCTCAGCATTGCTTCTTACTGACAAAAATAAAGTTTTGATGGTCGAAAATATCTTCATGGAACATGATCTTGACTAAATATCCTAATGATTTTTGGCATAAAAGAAAAATGCATCATCTTTTAATGTATGTTTTTTATTCCTTAAACTGTTCCCGTGCTTCTTAAGACTGGTTTTGGTGGAGATGGTGGTCTAGTGGGTTAAACCACTGAACTGATAAATCAAAAGGTTGTTGGTTCGATCCCAGCAGTCACCACCAGTGTGTCCTTGAGCAAGACACTTTACTCCATGTTGCTCCAGGGGGATTGTCCCTGTAATAAGTGCACTGTAAGTCGCTTTGGATAAAAGCGTCTGCCAAATGACTAAATGTAAATGTAAAAATGGTTTTGTGCTCAAGGGTCACATTTAAGTGTGTTTACTGTGACCTGCAGTCACATACAGTATTACACACACTGTACAGACATACCATACGCCCTCAACACAAACATCACACACAAAGACTAATATTTTATCATGTACAGCACACACTGTCTCTCTACAGCTGCCAGAGAGGAAACAACCACAAATACTGTCCTGACACTAACATACGTCACTAAACATTCACATCACATGTGTGGAATCACTTTACTAGTTTCATCTTGTTTTTTATTGACACTGTGTGGCCCAGAAGAACGCTCATCCTCACAGTCAAGCTCCATGACTCGCGTCTCTCACACGTGTCAACTAGCCGCTTTAGTGAAGCGTGTCACATATTTGACATTATTTAAGGTCCTCTGGACTACATGATGTAAATAAACAGCGCTGGTTTCTTTCAATTCTTTCTTCATGCAAACAAAAGCCGTCAGAGAGATTGAGAGCTGATGAGCATCTGATCTCATCTGATTTGAGTCTTCCACTGATGACATGATGAAAGATGAGATCTAGACTCTGACGCTTCACGACAGATAAGAAGAATGATTCAACTGATTTAATCCAACAGAGACATCAGACATCAGCTAAAACAGGTTCATAAGGTGATCAAGGGAAATGGTTCACAGTTTGTGTCCAAAAGGTCTTATTTCATCAAACAAAGATTCTGATATTTTGCCATGAAATGTCCAGAAATGAGGCGTGTTGAATCTTACCTGTTGAACTCGTAGATCTGTT
Organism: Triplophysa tibetana; assembly: GCA_008369825.1. Taxonomy (NCBI): domain Eukaryota; kingdom Metazoa; phylum Chordata; class Actinopteri; order Cypriniformes; family Nemacheilidae; genus Triplophysa; species Triplophysa tibetana. The sequence continues at coordinate 22,888,340 of CM017907.1, read as the reverse complement.
CAATGTTCCCAAATAAAGAGCACACTTGCTCCGGCTTGATGGGCAGATCTCTGCTGTCTATAATGTGTACAAGATAGTCCTGAAACATTGGCAACAAAAAGATCAACACTGTCAAAATATGATCTTCCTGCACAACTTCTCACATGTAATGCATTTACAGGTCAAGAGATGGCGCTACAGTAATGCACATTGATCCTCAGACATTCATTCTGCTCATGTTTTTATAATAAATAAACACAATATGTACCCTGCTTTATTGAATTTATACAAATGTTCATTTACCAGTCTTGCGATTCAAATGTCTTCACATGTCCTTAGCTCTCTTATAAACTCCACATTCACAAAACAACATTCAGCATTTGAATACAGGAAGTGTTTTGCTTATAAATGACCAGAATCTTCTGATCATCGTTTTCATCTGATACTAATACTGTAGATTTATACAATGAAATAGAAGCACATGTATGATGACTTTGACCGTATTTATTCATTCAAGATTTACACACAAGAGTCTCAGATCACTCTGGGAAGCTGCGTTACATGAACCAAACCCTGTTCTGAGGCGACCTGGATTCTTACAGACTACATCACATAACATCACATAATAGCACACACACACACACGCCCCCACGTACACACACACACACAGATCTCCATGTGACGCTGTGTATTCAGGTTTAGGTCCCCTCCGGGATATGAAAACAAGGCCACACACACGAGCGAGCGCCGATGCTCTTATTAGGAAATGACTGTGTTTAGTTTGGAGCGCTGCAGCTCATGGGTGGAGCTCAAGTCCTTCACACAGACTGAAGTTCAGAGCGTTAGAAGCGACTGGATAAACTGTGTGTTTGGATGTTAAAACAATGTCTTCTATCTCAGTAGAAATGTTCAGAAGAACTGCAAGTTATCCTTGTGTCCCTTGAACACTGTGACTCAGTGGTCTGACACACATCTCTGACTCAACCAATGATATTTGTCGAACCATCCAATGGAACACACTAACCTTTAAATGTGAAACATCTCCAACAATAATCTTTATTACAGTCAAATAAAGTGGAGAGCGGGTGTGGAGGGCGAAAGTTGGCACTGTCGTGAGTCCCAGAATGCTTTGGGAGCGTCAGACGAACTTCAAGCATCACCCACAACAACACAGAGCTAACCAGGAGAATGAAGCCGCAGATTACAGCGTTTCCAAAACGTCAAGATAACTCAAATATAAACTAGAGATAAAACTACAGATCCCACAGTCAAACTCCCAGACAGTCTGTGTGAGATATGACTCTCTGTAAACAACACGACTGTGGGAACTTCACACCAGAGCCCGTTGAGATCCTGTGTTCAAGACCCTTCAATCATGACCTGTCAGACTCTCATCGTTACGCTCATTCCTTCTGGCTTTGTGTCGGTCATGTGTCAAACCATGAGAGGAGAAGAGGGCTTTTAGATTCTGGGTGGGAAGCAATATTCCTGGACGGAAAAAGAGCAGGTCTGAAATTTGAAGGCGTGAGGACATTCCTGTCATGGGAGGGATACCTGTAGAAACCCCCTCAGCATCAGCGAGGGTCTGCTGACGCCACACTTCTCTCCCACTGAATCTTAACTAGAATAACAGTCGCTGGTGGAAATGCTCACGTGCTGTTTGTGTTTAAAACCCACACGTGTGTTCTGTAGGAGTGTATCATAGACCAGCTGTCTGTTAGAATAGATTCTTTAGCCGGGCATCTGTTCATTCACTCATTGGGTTGTTTATTTCATAGATCTGTGCTATATGTTGAGATGGAAACGTTCTGCGATAAGCAGCGATACAGGTCAGGACACACAAACAGAAGTGAAGAGAGCAAAGATTCATGCAGAAATAACACAATAATAATGATGCTCAAGACAGATGCTCACCTCCACGATACTGCGCAGATCCCTGACATACATCCTCTCCGTCTCAATGATCTCCATCACCACTCGATCCACATACGTGAGCTGGGGGTTGGGTGCCATGGCGACGGAGGCAATCGGCGAGGGAGGGTGTTTTCTGCGCTCTGATGATGTAATCAGGGGTTCTGATAAGGTCCAGTCCGGTTCTGGAGGATCTGCTGGTGCCTTCGGAGGGATGAGCTCCATGTCAATATCACCTGCGGACGCTGACGGCGTGATGTTTCCCTCTACAGACGAGCAGGAGGAGACGGAGGACACCACGCTGACCGGCCGGCCGTCCTCAGAACGCTCAGCGCTGGAGCGCGTGTCATGACTGCCCACAGATGAACGATGACATTCTGCTGAAGACAAACAGACAAGAACACTTCTTTTGTTATTAAATGGCCAGAGAATGTGAGTCTGGAAAGGTAGGAAATAAAGCTTGATAAGGAACTATTTACAGGTCACATGGTTGACGTCATACTAAACACAAGAAAACTTAACAACTGATCATGTTTGTTACAATGAAACTGTCATTTTGTACGCTATCTATCGGGTAAAATGGCACAAAGGAAAAAGTGTGAATGATAATGAAATCCAAGAAAAGGAATCAGTATCAGGAGTTACGCTACAGTTTAAAGGGAATCTGAATCCTGACAAATCTCTACAAGCTCCTGACATCATCATCATCCCATCACTCACATGACAGAAACGATGATCATAGTGAACGTAATGGTCTGAGAAAAGTCTTTCCATCACTTCTCAGAGAGACTTGTAGAATCTTGATCACAATGAAATCCAAACACAAGCCTCCACATGAATCTCATCTTTCAATCAGCGCTTCATGACTCACAGATGACATCACATAAACACCTCTTCATCAAATCTCCAAACATGTCCACAGCGAGACATGCAGGTCACGACGGAGCGATCCCACCGTTTCATTTCCACACAAGACAACTTTATATCATGTTTTACAGCACACAAAGTCAACGTCTACATGACAAACTCATTCAATCACTAAATAAAGGAGCTTAAGGTTCTTCACAGAGACGCCACCGAAGAACCAGTTCAGTTAAAGCTTCCTTAAAGAGTACGTAACATGACATCATGAAAATGACATTTCATGCAGTCTGTTATGTTGCCGTGTTTGAAAGTAAGCTGTCTGCCAAGTTGTTAGTCCGAAGGTGAATAAATAACGAAGTTATTTGCTTGTAAAAATGGGAGTCGACTCTGAATCACACAAACGAGTCGTGGACGCATATCTACGTCACTATACATAAACATGCTGCTGAGACTGCCGGGAAAACTTATGTCTCCTCCCCCAAACACTGTCGCACGTTCGTGATGCATGTGTATCATGTCTAGAGTCTGTGTTCTACGCTGTGCTAAATCCGTCTTATTTCAGCTACCTAAGCAAGAACGTCTGAGGGAAAAATGGTTACAATTCATTTTTCAACGAATACCGAAGGAGTATAACCCCAGAGATTAACTGTGCGCTTAACTGTCCTTTTTCTTACTGGGATCTGCAGAAGGATGAATTAATTCTATAAATAGTTTAAACGTTTATGAACTTAATAGAATGTTTAACAGACTACACAATCTGACCAATCACATGACACAAGGTTAGCGGGTAGGAGGGGCCTAGACGTGTGAATCGCGGAACGAATCATTTGAGAGTCAGTCAAGAAGTAGGGTACGAATAACTGCATATAATTATGAGTTTAAAGTGTTTTTACACATTGTATGTAGATAAACTAGTTGTTGGACACTCCATTACCCAAAGTAGGGCCTAAAAAAACATATGTTACCTACTCTTTAAACAAGCAGCTCTTTCTTACTTTTAATCATCTGAAACACACATTTTTATTAATCTTTATGTGTTTTTAACCCTAAATAAAACTATAATCTAAATGATTAGGTTGTTCAGTAAATAGTTTGACATCAGTACAGACACATATTCAAATACATTACACATTAGTTAACATCTAATAACTGCACAGATTCAATCAGAAGGTTTTAGAAGCACCCATCAGTATTATTTGAACAGCCTCAGACGTTAATGATGAAATCTTCTGGTTTTCTACATTTCAGCAAGTTTTCTTTCTTATTTCCTTCCTGTGTTTAGCAAGAGTCCACCGCATCATCAGTGTTCACGTCTGACCTAAAACATCTCACAATCACACAGAGTAACAGTCATGTTCTCACATGTGGGCTTCTGGGAAAGCATCAGTAGAAACCTCACCCGGCTGTACAGTAGGGTGTGATCAGACACACTAGACAAGACACCAGATCACTCAGGAAAGAAATCCTCAATCATGATGAAATACATGAACAGTCACAGGTGCACTTTGAATAAATGTCACTTTACATCTATTTGATCAAACAGGTTTTATAAGTGACAGGCACTTCTTCACCATCAAACTCCATCATGCTGATATCACAAGACACCTTTTCACCTCCACAAAAACTCTTGTCATGTTCTAATCAGGTGAGAATGTCAGAAACCGTGTGTTCAAACGGACCTTTAAGCGACAGAAGAAACATGAACTCAACATAATGTTGAGCGTGATGTTTAAACACTGACCTCCACACACACATTCCTGCAGACTTTTACCAAAACACACCTGACACAAGAGCCCTTTACATTCCTGCACCTCACACGTGACTTCCTCAAACATGTTTACCTTCGTGTGGAGATGATGGATGGTGAATCCTGAAGACATCTACACTACTGTATATAGATTTCTATATTTAAAACACAGTTTTTGCTAAGCTTGTTCAGATATTACTCGCATTACTCGTCATGTTTGTCTTCTTGACAGACAGAACAGAAATCGACTGCAACCTTCTAGAAATGTGCCAAAACCACTTTAAACATTCCTGCAAAATGACAGATATTGAGTTTGAAGATAATATCTACCTGTCTGTTTGCCTTTTAGATTATATTTCAAAACATACGACCAGTGAGATTTACAACAGAACACATTTATAAATCAAGAAAACGAGATATTATAAAACATGTTTCTAAACAAAGAGCCGCTCTACAAACAGGCACAGACTCACACACGTGACTGTTTTAACACGGCCCCTTATAATACTGATGATCTCCAGTCAAGGTGAGTGTAGTATTTGACTTTGTAAAATAAAGACATTCAAAGATAAAACATCTCCAGATGAACCTAAAAAAAGCAGAAGGTATGTGTGCCTCCTCCACAGATCTCATCACATTAAATCTCTTTCTGTCTGGATGAACAAACATTTCTAAACTCAACGTCTGTCGGCAGAATACTTCAGATTCCACAGATGCTTGAGCGTAAACCTTTGATTTTCATGCCTCTAATTCCTGAATCCTCATAAATAACCTGTGAGAACATATATTAACAGGCATGCGCACACATACACTCACACGGGTTCCCGTTCACCCGATCATCTATTAGAGAAAAATTAAGCAAATGATACAACATTGACGGACGGCTCGACTCTAAACACAAACCACTTCTTTATCTTCTGTGGATTCACTCCAACGGTCTTCATACAATCTGTCAGAAAGACCCAATCACCACTGAGTTTCACCAGAGCATGGGAAAGGGTCAAAGGTCGAGTTAGGCTTTTCATTTCAGCTTTGCAATTCAAGAACAAAATCGTCTCCAAACCCCTTTTAACTCAACGACATCATCATCACACAACACTGATCAGGTCCACCTGTGACACACAAACCAGATTGTTCTTAAATTCATTTAGGACCGTCAAAGGATTAATCATTTCCAGAATAAAAGTTTGTGTTTACATAATACATGTCTGTGTACTGAACATATTCATGTTGTATTTATAAACGCAAACAGATATATGAAAAATATAAGCTATAAAAATGAAAAAAACATCTATATATATAACACTTGTTTCTTATATCCTAACTGGCTTTATGTTCAGTGATGTCATTAGCACCTGTACAGTATAAACAGACTTCAGTGGAGTTATGAGAATATCTGATGCAAATGATCACACAGAACATGAAAGCGTCCTCATGTGTTCTTTTCCAGTCAGATCATCTGACCCGACAGACATATACTGATATAGTCTAACCCATGCAAATCTCCACACAACACATTTACATTTCATAACACACTACGAGGAAACGGTCAAAAAAACAAGCAATGAAAAAGGTTTATATACATTTCCAGAGAATCCCCTGGTGTTTCAAATGTCTAGTAACCTTCCTCACCTGAGGAGAGATAAATCAACACGAGCCTGATCTTCCTTTGAGGTTTTCTGATATATCTAACACCTCAGGATGAGATTAATGTGTGTCTGAGTTTGACACGGCCCTACAGGTGAGACAACCTCATATCACACAACATCTGACGCACACAATACACAAGGCTCACAAAGTATGGACACACACGTCAAACACATCACAGTCTCAAAGAAATCAACCGTCTGATCTAGTGTTGTCACGATACTGGAATTTCTAACTTCGATACGATACCTTGAAAAATAACAATACTCGATACCATTTTACCACAGAGGAAAAAACTGCCACAACAATAAGGGGGTAATTTTTTTTTATAATTATTTAAAGATAAATATAACATGTATAATGTATTATAAAGAGTTATTAAAGGGTAAAATGCATTATAATTCTTCATAATGTGTGTTGTAAGGCATTATGTACTGTTGCAGTTCGAGTCTCATCTTCTTTCTGGTGCTACAAGAGAATGCCAAACTTTAATAAACATATATATATTTTTTTGTCCACACTTAAAATGAACTGAACTATGTAACTAATCTTAGAACTTAAGTTAATGGTAATAGATATTTGTTAACATGAATAAACAATGAAAAATACTTCCAAAACATGTATTAATCTTAGTTAAAAGTTAATTTAAACTAACATTTACTAATATATGTACTAATTAAAATCCAAAGTTCTATCTGTTAATATTTTTTTTCATTGGACCAGATCAAACATGATCCGTTGTATTTTATTACATACTGTCATCAGAGATTAAAATATACTGTAGCAAATACATTGCTCATCGTTCATAAATGCTGGTTAATACATAACATTATTTGATGAACAGATTTTAATGCCGGATTCACATATCACCGATCCACACACGCAAACTTGCGTGCATCACACGCGAAAACAATGCTCACTGGATAGACATGAAGACAAATTACAGAATTTAAGTGATACATTTTTTGAATTAAGTTAATTAAGCACAAGTTAATTTACATTTGACCAGAGTTAAAGTATTTAAAGATTCACAGCTAAAGATTCCTCAGTCGGATTATATTAACTTTAAGAACTACGCTGAAAAAACGAGACAACACTCATTTTGCTATATTAGAGGTGTTAGCGCTCTGTATCAACTCTTGCATATCGGCTTGTTTGTGTCCTTTCGGCTTTCCATGTTTTCATTTGCTTCATATCCAAAATATTTCCAGATAGCACTCCTGCTGTGTTCTTTATCAACCAAAGCCGGTTGCGGAGGTGCCGCACACGCCATATTTATATTCACTTCACTTTTGCTATTTAACCAGAGCGAATGAGACGAGACACGTGACAGACACTGCGGTCACGTGTGGTGTTTGTCGACGCGCCTTTGGAGATAAGTGAAAGTGACAGCTCGGCTAGGATCGCTGTATCGATACTTCGGGAAATTAGTATTGGTACCGTTCAGATATTTCAGTATCGATATTTATCGAAATATCGATATTTTTGACAACACTAGTCTGATCCGTTCACAGCATCTTCAACACTTGGTAGCACATTTAACTTCAGAGGTTCATTCAAACACTTAAACATGACCACTGGATTGTTATATGCATAAAAAACCATCACTGTGACACAGAGTAAAGCACAGAATTTACAGACATTCACAATGATTTAATTATGAAAATGATCAGATTGGTGACATCACAGGTTATTCACATCACAAATCCAAAGTAAAGTGACCCAAACTACTACTTGTCCAGATACAAGTGTCTGAAACACTCAGACCTCCGTCACGCTCAATGGCATTTATTCTATATTTACTCTCCAGTTGCGTCATGATACTGAGAGAAACAGAAGATCTTTGTGTTCCCTCGGAGCGTTTACTCTACCTGTGCATCTCATCTGACATGATAACAGCTTCTCTAACAGCTCACATCTGCAGATTAACACACACAGTTTTGGATGCGCCGATATGCAACTTTTGGCCGATATGGATAACCAATAATTCTTTTACATTGGAAGACAATTTCTTCTATTTTACTATTACTTCTGTTTGGGCCGTCAGACATGCGCACACAAACAAAACTGAGAGAAAACCAGTAAAGGCGTTTACATGCAGCGCCAAATCTGAGAAATAGGCAAATAATGACCTCTGACGGGCGGGTTTTACTTAAGCAGTTTATGACCTTTCCCGATAAATGAAAACTGTTTTACACGTTTACAATACTTAACATATATCAGCATATAAAGAGTAATCGGTATAAGACTGTGCATGTAAACACACTCATTGACTGCAGAAAACAAGGAAGCTATTAGATTTTTTCACTTTTAAACTGTTCTTGTATTTTTTTTATTAATATAAAGATACATGTTCTTCCAGATCCACCCAGAAAAGTGTTGCCAATATAGCCACAAGAATATCAGGTCTCAAGACACAACGCATTCAGACAGCGATCTGCTTCCAACAGTCTGCTTCTCTTCCTATAGTTTACACATCCATAAACGTCTACATACTGTCCTACATCAACATGTTTTGCTAATAGCAGAAAGTGAATGATCACGACAGAACGCTGGTGAGCAGTGTGCACCTGAAGTGGTTTAACCAGAGAAAATGATTCAGGATTTGATCATCATTAAAAAGCAGCATTGTTCTGCTGTTACCCATATGGCCTATGTGGACCCTTCAAACAATACACACACTTTTAGTGCAGACAACCACCTAAAAAATCATTAAAAGCCATTATGATGAGAAAAAGGTCAGAACAACAGCTGGATGATCTGAAAATACACACAGGTCAGTTCATGTATCAAGTCTGAGGTTGAAAGGTTTCTGTTGGGATTCATGACTGATCTGAGGTCAGAGATTTTCCTCCAGAGAAACAGTGAGGGGGATAAAACACCAATTAAACCCTCAAACAGCACACAAACCCCCACAGGGGCCCATTGAAAAGCCATTTCCTCTGAACAACTGACGCCATCTGTGCGCCGGGATTTCAATAGTGTGAGTCTATTGTGAAGTTTAGCACAGAAACACCCCTCATGATGTCCACAAGACCCCTGCAGAACATGTGTGTGTGTGTGGGAGCATTCCTCCACTCAACTCTTCAAAGCACTTTTTAGCATCACAATAGTGTTAACAATGTTCTTGTTAAAGAAACCCGGCTAATACATTTTTGAACATGATTTGTAATGTTGAAGATTATGGTTGTGATGTTGTTAAGAATTTATAACCAGCTGTTGACCAAATCAAGAGATCTTTCCAAATGTTCATGTAATCATCATGTCTAGATGTTTTGTGGTCATTTTAGTCCAGTGTTTGTTGAATTTGAACCAAAATGTAAACCTCAGGAGTCACATGAAGTCATCCAACAGCCTGAGACACAAGACACATGAAAACTGAAAGAAAAATTCAAAATATCACATAAAACATAACTGGAGCTTTTCCTCATTTCTCAAAAAATAAATGGAAATGGACACAATATTTTGATTTACAATTTGGTAGAAATATTGCTGGTAGATCACAGAATGGAACAAAAAATAGTCATTGATCTAAACACATACATGTAAATAGTTAAGTCAGAAAAACTGAAAATCATTTTGAAATGGTCTTTTAATTTTCTTGTTGAATGTATGTAATAGAGATGCTTTTGAAAAAGACATGTTGTTGGGGACAAACCCTCATAGATTCAAATTCATGTTTATTTATAACACACATTTTATACACAACAGGTAAATCAGTGTAAAGTGCTTTACAAAGAAATTTGTAAATCTCAATCAAATAAGATATTTAATTAACCGCAGAAGTATAATCGCTTTGTGTTGTTGAAATTCTCAAAAATAAATAAGGATGTTTTTCTTTTCTTGCCAGGAGAGCTAGATATTCTGATGTAATCATTTCAAAAGCCTGTTTTTCAGCAGAATGATGTCTGTATTTACCATAACAAAGGCCAATAGGTTGATTTAAGGGTCAGTCTTTGAGAAAGTCTTTTGTGTTTATAATTAGCTTAACTTCAAGTCAATAGCAGCATCTCATTTAGATCACAGAGTCAATGTGTGTGTGTGTGTCTGTGTTGGGATGCGTGTCTGTGTTGTGAAGTGTGTGTATGTGTTTGTGTTGGGATGTGTGTGTGTGTTGGGATGTGTGTCTGTGTTGGGATGTGTGTCTGTGTTGGGATGTGTGTGTGTTGGGATGTGTGTGTGTTGGGATGTGTGTGTGTTGGGATGTGTGTGTGTTGGGATGTGTGTGTGTTGGGATGTGTGTGTGTTGGGATGTGTGTGTGTTGGGATGTGTGTGTGTTGGGATGTGTGTGTGTGTGTGTGTTGGGATGTGTGTGTGTTGGGATGTGTGTGTGTTGGGATGTGTGTGTGTTGGGATGTGTGTGTGTTGGGATGTGTGTGTGTTGGGATGTGTGTGTGTTGGGATGTGTGTGTGTTGGGGTGTGTGTGTGTTGGGGTGTGTGTGTGTTGGGGTGTGTGTGTGTTGGGGTGTGTGTGTGTTGGGGTGTGTGTGTGTTGGGGTGTGTGTGTGTTGGGGTGTGTGTGTGTTGGGGTGTGTGTGTGTTGGGATGTGTGTGTGTGTGTGTAGGGATGTTTTGGGATGTGTGTGTGTGTATGTGTTTGTGTTGGGATGTGTGTGTGTGTGTATGTGTGTGTGTTGGGATGTGTGTGTGTGTGTTGGGATGCGTGTCTGTGTTGGGATGCGTGTCTGTGTTGGGATGCGTGTCTGTGTTGTGAAGTGTGTGTGTGTGTGTGTGTATGTGTTTGTATTGGGATGTGTGTCTGTGTTGTGATGTGTGTCTGTGTGTTGTGATGTGTGTGTGTGTGTTGGGATGTGTGTGTGTGTGTTGGGATGTGTGTGTGTTGGGATGTGTGTGTGTTGGGATGTGTGTGTGTTGGGATGTGTGTGTGTTGGGATGTGTGTGTGTTGGGGTATGTGTGTGTTGGGGTGTGTGTGTGTTGGGGTGTGTGTGTGTTGGGATGTGTGTGTGTGTGTAGGGATGTTTTGGGATGTGTGTGTGTGTGTATGTGTCTGTGTTGGGATGTGTGTGTGTGTGTGTGTGTGTGTGTGAGAGAGGAATTTCAATGTGATTTCAGAGGACAAATTCCAGGTTGCCCGAGGTGGTGCCAACTATTTCTCTACACAGGACAGATTTCTCCAGTTATCCGAGAGCAGCCAGAACAGAAGACAGATCTCCATGTCGACACAGAACGGCTCATTAAACTAATGCCTCTGTCTCTCTCTCTCTCTCCTCAGACAGATTATCAATTACTCTGTGGCCGTCCAACAACTGAAAAATTCTCACAAAAGACGGATGGATCGTTCTAATCCAAAGCCATTGTGAAAAGCAATAAACAAAATTCACTGCGGAAATAATGAGTTTTCAGAAATGGGGTGAAATTTGCTACAAAAGAATAAAAGCACAGTAAATTCTCTCAAGTTAAAGCCGCACTGTCCTCCTGCTCAAATGTATTCATGCGTTAGAAATGCTTTGCTGGCTGGGTCTGAATGGACAATGAGGACCGGCCTCTCTTCAACAATCACTACGGCTCAAACTTCTGTGATTTAAACATACACACTACACACACACACACACCTCAAATCATCTGATGCTACCTTCAACACGCTAGGTCGACAAAAAGATAAGTCGTCAGCGACGTCAGATTCTGATTATCAGCATAACAGTGATGAATTTATGAACTACTTCACTAGTAAAATCCAAGATATAAGAGAAAAAATTATAACAATGCAACCTGTAGTGAAACCCGCTGAACAAACTAACTACAGTACCCCTAAGGAGAAATTGCAATTATTTTCTACAGTTGATCACGATGAACTGTCTAAAATCATTAGATCATCTAAATCAACAACATGCATGCTAGACCCTATACCTACAAAACTACTGAAAGAAATGCTCCCAGAACTTATAGATCCTCTTCTTAGTATTATTAACTCATCTCTGACATTAGGACATGTGCCTAAAGCATTTAAGGTGGCTGTTATAAGGCCTCTTTTAAAAAAAACCAAACCCGACCCTAAAGAACTAGGGAATTACAGGCCTATATCGAATTTACCTTTTATATCTAAAGTTCTGGAAAAAGTAGTTTCAACTCAATTATGCTCCTTCCTCCAAAGGAATGACATTAATGATGAATTCCAGTCCGGATTTCGAGCATGTCACAGTACAGAGACTGCTTTGATCAGAGTTACAAATGATCTGCTTTTAGCGTCTGACCGTGGCTGTATTTCGTTATTGGTGCTGCTAGACCTCAGTGCTGCATTTGACACCATTGACCACAGCATACTTCTACATAGACTCGAAAATTACGTCGGCATTAACGGAATAGCATTGAAATGGATTAAGTCTTATTTATCTGACCGTTTTCAATTTGTAGCGATAAACAATGAGGTGTCCCGCAAATCACAAGTCCAGTACGGTGTACCACAGGGCTCAGTTTTGGGGCCTCTGCTCTTCGCATTATACATGCTACCTCTAGGAGATATAATAAAGCGACACGGAATTAGCTTTCACTGTTATGCTGATGATACTCAACTTTATATTTCCTCGAAGCCTCATGAAACCCAGCAGTTTCATCGAATAAAGGATTGCATAGTTGACTTAAAAATGTGGATGAGTAACAATTTTTTACAACTAAACTCGGACAAAACAGAAGTGTTACTTACTGGACCGAAAACCGCTATACGTAACAACCATGAATACCGCTTAACGATTGATGGATGCTCCATAAAATCCTCGTCATCAGCTAAGAATCTTGGCGTTGTATTCGATAGTACTCTGTCATTTGAAAGCCATGTCGCCAACACCTGTAAAATTGCATTTTTCCATCTTAAGAATATATCTAAACTACGTCATATGCTGTCACTGTCAGATGCAGAGAAATTAATTCATGCATTCATGACATCAAGACTAGATTATTGTAATGCACTTCTAGGTGGATGCCCTGCAGGCCTATTACAAAAACTGCAACTTGTTCAAAACGCGGCAGCTCGAGTTCTTACACGTACAAAAAAGTATGAGCATATAACCCCGGTTCTGTCAACCTTGCACTGGTTACCTATAAAGCATCGCATTAACTTTAAGATCTTGCTTATTACCTATAAAGCCCTACATGGTCTAGCGCCGCAGTATTTGAATGAACTTCTATTGTATTACAGACCTCAACGTACATTACGCTCTCAGGCGTCCTGTCAGTTGGTAATACCTAGAATTTCAAAATCAAGTGCAGGTGGTAGATCCTTTTCGTATCTAGCGCCTAAACTTTGGAATATTCTTCCCTGCACGGTCCGGGAGGCAGACACACTCTGTCAGTTTAAAACTAGACTAAAGACTCATCTTTTTAATCTTGCATACAATACTCCTCCATAATATTAATCCTCAGAGGATTTAGGCTGCATTATTTAGATCAACCGGAACCAGAAACACATCCAATAACAAATGATGTACTTGTTGCATCAAAGAGTGCAGAACAGTACTCTACTCTCAGCCAGTCTTGTCTCTTTGTTCCAAGGTTACCGCAGGATGCAGTTCATGCCCAGACCCGATGGCAGAGCTGAGAATGGGAAGCGGTGACCTGACAAGAGCTAAGAGGATAGAGCTGGATAAAGGACGCCACAACTTTGATTTTCCTACAACATTTCAAATGTTATTAGATTGTGAATGATAATCTTAAATCTATCATTTACCTTATTAAGTTTATTTTTTATTTTTATTTAGCCTTGTTGTGCAAGCACTGTTGAGCTTGTGCAGAGGCAGCAGCTTTTGCCAGAGGGGAACTGGAATCCCCTGGTTGGGCCTGGGTTCTCCTGAGTTTTTTTTTCTCGATGGGAGTTTTGGGTTCCTCACCACCGTTTGCATATTGTTTTGCACTATCTGCCTGGCCGGGGGGGCTGCTTTAGAATTCAGAAATTAGACATAATTAATATTGCATATAAGAATTTATAGTCCGTTTAATATTTGACCTGTGGTTCTTTCTCCTTTATCGCCAATGTGTGCTTTCACTGTGTGTGTGTGCGTCTATGTCAATGTGTGTGTGTGTATGTATGTTTGCATATTGTGTGTGTGGAGCATTTGTATGTCTGTCTTTGTTGTTTTCACCTTTGTCTTGTTTTTACAGGTATATGCCTTTAGTTTTTTTACTTGTATTCAATGTGTCTCATGTACAGCTGCTTTGTAATAATGAAAATTGCAAAAAGCGCTATATAAATAAAGTTGAGTTGAGTTGAGCTAGCAACATGCTGACATCCACTCAAAGCACCTTAGCAACCACACAACAACGTACCGACCATCACCCACAACACCTTAGCAACGAGCCAGTTCATTTTTAGGCCCGCTTCACATTTCGAGTCTTTTCCGCACGCATATTTGTTATTTTAAATGTAGACGTGCGCCAAATGCAGGGAAATAGAGGCGACTCTTTTTTTTCATGAGCGTCGACGCCGCATCGAGATGACTATTCAGAAAGGTGCCAGCACACCAGGTCATGTGACAAGAACCAACTAGCCAATATAGACAATAATAAAAACAAGCAGTTTTAGACGTGAAATGTGAATCGGCCTTACAGTCCTGATGCTTCTCACTGGATAAAACATGATTTCACGAACATCCCCGCAGACAGAGCAGAATTACTTTAAAGGTCAAAATCAGCCATTTTTATTTGGGTAAGATCCCCTCAGGAATGTTTCTGTGCCACACACACCCACGAAAAATACTCACCAAACGTCAGCAATATCAACAAATGAAGACCGAATCTAAACCGAAACATAGGTAAGACATTTGAGGCCGTCTTTCTTCACAACAGAAGAGTTCCTGTAGCAGTTAAAGCAGAAAGTTGAACCTGAGACTTTCCTGTAGCTCAGTGGTAAGAGCATTGTGTTAACAACACAAGGTTGTGTGTTTGATCTCAGGTGATTACACATATCTATGTATAAATGTAAAGGATGATGTAATGCAAGTTACTGCGGATAAAGGCGTCTGCCAAATGCATAAATGTAAATGTGAAAAAAAAACATGAAATACAGGAGCACACTGTAGTGGAGTATGCGAGGCGAGACCGTGGTTCGAGGCCGGTAAGTAATTGTTAATTAGCGCCAGTGGTGCGCGCACCGGCCTCGCATCACGTAGGAGATTGGAGCATATAAAAGGAACACGCGACCGGACCGTCGAAGAGAGAGGACCGGGCCCGAGCTTGTATTGTATTTATGTTTTATTTGCCGGCCGTCGTCCGTGAGGGGCGGCCGGCTGTCTATTAATGTTTATGTTGTTTGTTAGCCGGCGGTCGTCCGTGAGGGGCCGTCGGCTGTTATATTATTTATTAAATGTTTTTTATTGTCTTCCGGTTCTCGCCTCCTTCCTTCCATACCTGAATCGTATTACACACACGTATTAAATCGCCATCACATAATCACACAAGATCGGACCGTTCACTTTCTCCAAGACACCGATGATAAGTGAGAGTTCTTCATCTGGAGCATCAGCTCTTCAAACAGATGCACATCATCACTCTCCAAAACTTCCAAAGTAGGTCATGAGTGGATGTCATCCACTTGCTGGATTTGTTTAGGGAAATAAAAGAGAGATGAAATGGCTTCTCTGCCGGGTTCTTGTTCGTGGAGGAGCCAGAACTAGACAAAAGTCCCTCACATCAAAACTACATCTCTCCATTACACAAGGTTTCCACACCACAGCAGACCCGACGGATCACTCGATTCACACACATTCCTGCAGTGCAGAGGACGTGCGGCGGCCAAATGTGAGCTCACTGCCTGAACGGAAACAGATCTGATGTAAGTCAGCCCTGCGAGCGCTGGAGTCTAGTGTACTCCATACTGTGGACCCGTTGAGCTGAAGTCTGCTTTTATTTTCCAACTGATCATAATTATGATCTTAACTGATGGAAGATAGACCATGCCAACCCCATAACACCTTAGCAACCACAGAGACACTGCATAGCAACAACCTGACAACCAACCACAGCAACAGAGACCTGTAGATGGCTCAATGCACCATGACAATAGTAAAAGAGGTCTCTGAGAGACGTTCTTACCTTCTCCCATCAGACTTCTGTTGTGACCACAGCTGGAGTCTTCTCTCATCCCCTTCACACACTGAAAACACACACACACACACATTTAATATTTGAATAATGTTATAATGACAAACAGCTTTACTTACTGGTTGACAACACACTGTACACACCATTTCCTCTACCGATTCCATTCCGATACCGAGATTCTGAGAATTGGCCGATACTTTGAAAAATAAAAGTGAATATGGAAGACGAGTTGCGGGAGAAATTAAGGTCGGGAATTTAGATTGTTGAATGAAAAGATGGTCAAGCTGCTAAATGGGATGTTTGGGAGTGGCAGCAGGAGACGACAAGGGCGATGTAATCTAATGGCGGTTTCAAAGCACTTTTAGGCTGTTTTCAGTTACCTTACAATGCCTAGTATGTCTATTTAATGGTTGCGGACGGGGCGGGTTTTAAAAATAGATACAGTGGTGCGGGGTGGGCCAAATATCTACATAAAAGCGGGACGCACGGGTTGGAAAAAACCTTCACCCATCACTACTAAAGCAATCTAACCTTAAGTACCTTTCAAGTTTTTACTTTGGGAAAAAATCCTTCACTGCATTATAAAGTATATCATACTTTTAAGTCAGCTACATTTCATAAATAAATGTTTATTTTAATCCTAAAGAAGTTTTTAAAATCCAGTCATTAAACATACTGCCTTGAAGGTAAAAAACATTTTAAAATGTGTTTAGGAAATACTTAAGTATGACATATGTTTTCCTCAGTCTCATTAAGTACACATACTTAAAAAATAAGTAAAAGTGATATTGCTACTTGTTCTATCTATTTATTGCACAAAACTGTGACCGTATCAAAGTCACAGTGGCAGAAAAGCACTCATGCACATCCTGGACACAGAGAGGTGCGCTTAATGCATGTGCTTCTACATTATTTACAGTTATACACATTGTGAAAGCAAAATGATGCGCTTAATAGTGTTGGGCGATGTTTACCAAATTAGTTATAAAGCTGCATCTGTCCAGCAGTGTACAGTTTAATCAGAGTTTTGTGTAAGAATCATAAAGGGATGATTAAACTCTGTTCCATGTATCCTGACTCCTTTACACCGTTAAATGTGCGGTCTTCTTGACATGGTCAACTCATCAAAAACGATTTGGACGTATTATGTAGTAGTTCTGTGCTCCATACACACCCCAAGGTTCGTATGGGCTTTGGAAAGATTTTTTCAAACATGAAAAACCAGTACTTTATTAACCAACAATAAAGTATATTTATAATTATCATGTTTGACAAGTGTTGCTTTTTCAAATGCACATCACAAGCGACTCAAACTCGCACTGCATTGCATATTGCAGCCAGCTCGATTACAATAGGATTTAGTGGTATTGTCATAAATTATCGTGCAGCCTTAATTGCCAGTCAAACCTTAGGGCACCTCCTTTAAAATGATGGCGATTTTTGCATTTGCAAGAACAACATTAGGTTGATCAACACAACAACAAAATTCAAAGTTTGGTAATAATATGTGGTGATCAAAACAATGATAGTTTATTTATTTACCAGTCAAACCAAGTTCAACCATGCACGTCTTTCAGGTAAACAGGCTTTTTAGTTCATGAGAAATGAATGAAATAAATGTGTCCAAAACCCTAACAGGACTGTGCAGGTATCTGTATAATGATATGCATCAAACACATTTGCATAACATCCCGTCACTGTGCCGTAGACAAATATTGTGTTAAGAGTGGACAGTTCATACTGTTGACTGTTCCAGTTCATTCATGTTGATAAAGGTTCTGGAGCGAGACTTCAGCATTACAACTGCCCCCAGATCTACCCTCCAAGTCTCTTATCAGACCAGCGGAGGGACATTCCAGCCATTCCATTGGACAGTGAGAGTTCAGTGTTAGAGTCAGTCACTCGCCAACATAACATCGGTCCATCTTCACTGGACAACCAGAGACTTTATATTTACATTTATTTGTTTGGTAGACGCTTTTATCCACAGCAACTAACTCGTAGGAGAGCATGGTGTAAACAACCAGGTGTCGCTCATGTTCAAACTGAAGATGACAGGAGGGGATGTAGACCTGGAGCAGTGAGTCAAGACAAACTTTAAACCCATCTAGTATAATAGACCCATTGAAACTTTTCACATTTCAATTGCAAATGTAAAAGAACGACATCAGCCCTCCAAACTCTACCTGTTCTTTACAAGACGTTTCACCTGTCGATCAATTCCACAAGAATAATGTCAAGTTCTGCTCGAAATGTTTTCTCATCTGCTCAGACAGGGGTGACGTTACATGTGTTGTGAACACTCATGAACACTTCCTACAGTAAGTATGTTAGGACTTCATCTCTTTGTTCCTCACATGAACAGCTGCGACATGAAACAAGGAATCAATTCATTAATCCTGACTGGATCTGATTTACCTGATTCCGCCGATTCTGTCTTTCAGAAAACAGGATCAGAGATCAGAGAAAAGATTAAGATCTGTGTCAAACAGACAGACACCCTGAGGAGACAGAGTCAAGATCACAGTCCTGAGATTAACAGCAATGATCTCACATCTCAACGGGATTTACTGCATTTTACCTGATAAGCACTGTACCCTTTAAAGATGAGCGTTCAGGGTGTGACATTATAACGGCAGAGACTCCTATTGTGTGTCCTTATTAACATTCTTTGTGTGATTTAAAACAAAACTTTTTTAGAAGGACAAAAGCTGTTGGTTCAATTACTAAGAACACATACTGATGATGTAATGTGATTTGAAACCTCTGTTAGATATCCTAAACAAATGAAAAGTACACTGTGATGTCCCATAAAAATCCTTCTAATATCATATTCATACAGTCTACAGTTACTGTTTTGTAAATACAAGTAATGCATGTCAAAGCCGACACGTGTTTGCTGCTGGCACGTAAATGCCCATTTGCTGGAGAAAGAGTCAAAGCCCATATGGGAAGCTTTTGTTCTCACAGCTGATAAAAGCATATCTGACCCTCAATCGCTGAAATGTCCTGTAACTGAGAACAGATGGAGTCGTGTGTTCAAATATAGACTGAACTCTTTACACAAACTCATTAACATTTGATTACAAACTATACAACACATTAATGTTAATATTAGGCCTGCACGATTATGACAAAAATCACAACTGTGGATTATTCACCTCAATATTGTAATTGAGATTATTACTGTCAATTAACAGATTTGTTAATTGATTTTTTTATAATGTTTTATAACTTTCTTAGACGCAGCTACATGCCATATTCCTTCTAAAAACATCCAAAACGAAATCAAATAATGTGAAAAAAACTAATAATGATAAAAAAATTGAAAAAGGAAGAGCTAAAGGACACATCACTGTTTCTCTTCTCTGATTGGTCACTGTATCTGGTGCTCAAACACACTGACAAACACAGAGATGAACACAAAATGGACAGCTGTCAGTCATTGAGGCTTCTGGTCATGATGGGATTGTTTCACCTGTAATTCTAATCCACATGAGGTTTTTCATTCATTGTGCAGCTGACCTTTAAAAGATAATCTGGCTCTCTTTATTTGCAAAGGTCAAGAAAAATATAGATCATAAATTCACTGTAAGGGACCTTCATCCAACATAAGGTGAATGTTTTTAGATCATGACATGGAGAATTACTGTTAATCACAGTCTCTGGAAGGAGAATAAATGATCAACAAGACTTAAAAATGAGCTAGGAACAAGTTATCTGAGAGAAATCTTTCACTGCGGTTGATCTGCTGTCAGAAGAAATGAAACAGAAATCTAAATCACTTTATGACTGTTTTCCCCTGAATTCTCATTGGAATCTCATTCATAAACTTCTGAGGCCCAATGGACTGACATGATCCACATTACAAAAAAACAAAACACACACTACGTGATTATCTACAGCATGTGTTTATCAAGCGTACAGAAATGTCTCCCTCACACTGTAAAGCACACAAGGTCACAATGACTTCCTCAATGAAAGCACTTCCGACAGCCCAATTCTGCGCTCCAACAACCCTTAACACACCCGCTGACAGCTTGCCTCCTCTCTGACCTGGCGGCCTCAAGCTGATGTCTAACTAAAGCTGTGGGAGAAGAAGAGCTGTGACCGATCCAGCACACAAACACAGCGCTGGAACTAAAGAGCCAATGCTTCATTGATAGGCAAGCGCCGTACCTTACTCTAGTCTGCAGACGGACTCTTTATTATTTCAGCAGTCAGGTCTCTGTTTATCTTGGCTGACCTCCTTCAGAGTCTTGCTAATCAAACACTCGCCCATTTAAAAGAGAGAGAGAGAGAGAAAGAAAGAGGGGGAGAAAGAGAGGGAGTGAGTGCCTAAAACCCCCTCAGCTGTTGTATATTGTAACTGTAACGCACTGCTTTGTGGGGCGTATTGCTTTTATACAACAGTTATTCAATGTGTGTAGCAAGCTTCTATCAAATAAAGTAAATAAAATGATATTTAGGCTGTGTAATGCAGTCAGTTGTCATAAATGTATTTTGTAATGGCTTAGAACTCGGCTCAACCAATCAGAATCAAGACAACACAAACACAATTTACAGTCAACTTTCCCAGAATTCCTTTCAATTGTGTCTTCTTGAGGAGCTCATAATATACAAGTGATGTTCAGAAATGGCTTGAGATCTTTAGACATCATTCTGAACACCCAATAATATACTTTATAAATAAAGCGTACACATGTGTTCTGCACAATTGTGTTCTGTCATTGATCAAGAACAACTTCCTGAAGAAAAAAGCAGAAACACAAGCAGCGCCGTTTAACTTCTCTCTAAACACCAAACATTAGACACTCTTTAAGTGACAGTTCACCCAAAAATGAAAATGCTGTTTCTATTTACTAACCCTCTTGTCAGTTCAAGCCTTTATGAGTTTCTTTCTTCTGCAGAACACAAAAGAAGATATTTTGAAGAATGTTGTAAACCGAATAGCACTGGACCCAATTCACTTCGATTCAGGGTATAAACAGGAATCATTGAGCGAAATAAAATACTTTTTAAGCCCTTTTTTAAAACTCTATCCATACATTTTAACACCTCATTGCCACTTTTCGCTACAAACCAAGTTTTAATCGTACATTAGCGACACTTTAACTTACATTGAGTGTACACTGAGTGAAAGACAGCACACACCTAAACAGTGTTGGTTAGTGATAACTCCTTATTAAATCAACATCATTCAGAAGGGTGAGAACGAAGCCTCAGAGAATGAATTGAGTGACAAACCCAACGCAAGGTTGATTAGAAAGAGAAAAGAGGCTACGCTAATCGTCTTCTGACACACAGAGCAGGAAAACCTCACAGTTACTCCACGAGACGGCCCTCAGACACGCTTACAACTCTTGACCCTCCAAACATTTACACCAACACTTGCATTTCTCCATTAGTCAATGATGATGTTTAACAACATCTATAACATCTATACATCTAGATGTTTAACAACATCTAACAGCGCACTATTCACCCACACAATATATTCAGGCAGACTTTAGCATATGACCTCTTTGGACCAATATGAAAACATGATACACAATTTCATACCTTAGAAAATGGCTTTTTGATAATTCTTAAGGGTCTTCATTTTCTCTCAATTTATTTATCAATTTACTTTCCAAGACCCCGCAGACACCCAGATTATTGTATGGACACAAAACCAATGGAAGTGATTGGGGGCCGGTTACCAACATTTTTCAAAATATCTTATATTGTGCTCTGCGGAGGAAAGTCAGTCATACAGTGTTGAAAAGTCAAAAGGGTGAGTAAACCATGACAGTTGTTTTCTTTTTGGGTGAACTGTCACCTTCATTCTGCTCCTGAAGACGCCCAGCGCAGCACATTCTGTTATGTATGCAACTATTATTTTATTCCAAATAATCTTGTAGTACCATCATACTTTTGGCACACTCTGGACAAAATAGCAACAAACTCAGTGTTTTCAAAACGCCATTTTTTTACTTTCATTAAATCTCAGACTTCAACCCAACAGGTTCAGTTTCACTCCTCTTCACCATAAATCTCTCAAAAGTTCAGGATTAGTTGTTAAACTTCAACAAATAACCGCAGAGGTGAACGCCGCCTCACAAACTCATGACCTCTAACCCAGACAAGGTCAAAGTAAAGCAGTGACCCGTCTAAACACATCCACAGTGTCTCACACCAGAGCAGGGCGTGAACTTTTTTAACTGCTCAGAAACCGAACGAATGAGAGTGAATGACCACAAACACATTAACAAAAACATCTGCAACTAATGCTGCAACAACAGATGATAAGTGATAGAGAGATCTGCTTCTCTTTTCATTTATATGAGAATCTTTGTCATTTCATCAAAAGTACTAAAATTCAAACCAAGCCCCCAATAAAATCACTTACAAGACTTTATTTTTTCCACATGAAAGAAGCATCTCATTCAATATTGGGCAATACAGCACAGCTACAACACTAAACAGTACTGCAGACATCTCAAAGACTTCTCCAGGATTGCTCAAAAGTTCCTCTGATATTTTCGGGTTTTTCATG
This sequence comes from Triplophysa tibetana, assembly GCA_008369825.1. Lineage (NCBI taxonomy): Eukaryota > Metazoa > Chordata > Actinopteri > Cypriniformes > Nemacheilidae > Triplophysa > Triplophysa tibetana. The sequence continues at coordinate 22,865,601 of CM017907.1, read as the reverse complement.
ACCGTGGGAACCCTGCAAACAATCATGTTTATAGAGCTTTATATTTTACTATATAAACTTTATACAGTATATGTTTGCTGAATGAGATCTGTGATCAATGAGCACAAATATTCATAAAAGCACATTTTCACTACATTCACATTCGTTCAATGGCAGTTTAAGTCCAAAACTGATCAAAGTTCAGAGGCCTTGGACAAATATTCTCCTTCACCGAGTACACAAACTTATCAGACACACAACTTTCAGTGGGTCAGTGACGTCACATGAGAGAGAATAACCCATGAATCCAGAACATCTAAGGAGCATATTTGAGTGATTTCTACACGGATTCAACACAAAAGTCAACACTTGCTACAATAAAGTCTTTAAAACGTCATTGCAGGACCTTCATAAAATCCACATCGTGGCTATTTTTGTCAAGTAGAAAATCAGATAAACGGTACTTTAAAGTAGCCAAAGTGCTTTCACTTAAAGAGTTTTAACAATAAACAGTTGATGAATAAACTCTTTTAAAGTAAAAACTAATTTCTGTGGAATCTGACAGCATAGCAGTATTTTCTCTCACATTAAGATCATCGATCATCAATATTAATCCATCAATTCAGTCAGTCAGTGAAACTTATATCGTTGTGTTCTCTGTTTGGATTTGACACATTCACAATCCTCATTAAAACACGAATCCTAGTAATACAAACGTAAATTAAGGTTATTTGCGCAAGACATTTGCTTAGACACAAATGACACATGAATATTAACACAATCGCGAAGCTCCAGCATCAACTGCGCATATTTAGAGGAAAGTTAAACACTTTTATTCTGTTTGAGTTACTTTAGTAAGTTTGTACATCACCAAACACACTAAAGTCGTCCGGTCGGTTTTACACAGATCAACACTTACCGGTGTCGGAGTTTGTGCTTAATTTAAGCCGTTTAAAGTTTAAACATTTGTTTCCAGCATCTGCGAGTCCGACTGAGGAGAAATCGTTCACACTGACTGAATACCGCTGCACGAGCGCACAGAAATCACATGCGCGAGGACAAAAAACTTACAAGAGAGAACGATTTAGTGGGCGGGGACTATGGCCCGGAAGTTGTCGTTGACGCCACAAGAGTTTATTTTCACTATTATACTTTAAAGAAGGGTTGTAGGTGTTGTTTATTTTTATTCTGTAATTCTGCGGTTTAGTTCTTATTACGTTGTTAATTTAGTAAATTAGTCTTTTAACCTGTTCTTTTTTTCAGCGCTGGTGTAATGGACCGATCAGTGGTTTGTAGACATTTGTGTTTAATCATGTTGTGAAGTTTGTGAGTATTTGCATGTTCGTATATAAATGAAATAAAAAACCGTCATCATTTTTCTAGTCGTGTATTTTTTGTTGTTATTATATCTTTTTCGTGTGATTACTTCACCGGTGTCTGCACAGTTTTATGGTTATATATGTAAATGTGTAAAAGTAATGTAAATGTTGTATGGAGGACATTGGTATAGACAAAAAGTCTGACTAGATGGTAACAAACTTGAATAGATATTTAAATTCTTATTTTGAGCCAATAGCGCCCTCTGTGGGTTATAATACAGTACAACTTCATAAAGCATCTACCTGAGATAAAAGCATTAGAACACGGCTCATATCTGTACACTTTAGTTTATTAAGTCTCAGTAGTCTCAAGAAATCAGGCACGTTTCAGAACAAAAATAAAAACTATGTACAAATTTGCATTGCAGACACAAAATGATTTCCGATCATTCCGATAAGCATTACTGATGCATTCATAACGCCAGTTTACAAAAACACAACAAAATAGAATATAGTTTAAAATCAGCAAAATAGAAAGAAGAAATTGTCTAACGCCTTTTACATATCTGTAAGCTTTAACTTTGACAGGCAGCATTATATCTAAAACACATTCTGTTCATCTACAAAAGACAAAAACTCAAATAATTCATCCTTCAAACGCACGTTAACCAAAGTAAACGCTTTTGAGTTATTTTCATATTCACGCTTTTGATTTTGATAACTACGATAAAAAATACTCGCTATTGCAAAACATATAGCCTACCATGGACCACAATCCATCAGGCTAATATATAAACTAAAGCAAAGAAAGAGTTCATAGTATTCTGAAAAGCTGGTTATAAAAGTCGTTTTCAAGAAGAAAGAAAATGAAACTACAGTGCTGCACAGTGACCAGCCTTGTCTGCTAAAAACAACTTAATCCAAACAGAATGATAGCATATGCACACGGATTTTCACATCATACATCAGCAGACGCGGAGCTGAATTCAGATGGGTTTAGTGGTGCTATTGTACACCAGTTTCTCAGAATCCTCATACATGTGAACGTGTCCGCCGTTAACAGCGACCTGCTGATGTTTGTTGCGATGCTTCTTCTTGCCCTTCAGTAGGCAACAGGCAAGAACAATCAGCAGGATGGCTATGCCGATGCCCAGTAAGACCGCAATGGCAATGATAACTGGGTACAGACAAGACAACAAAACACATTTACATCAGTCCAACTACAGTATAAAGTAAACATGATATGCCATTGAAAAACATGTGACACATTTCAAGGTGTGAACGTTGATATTAGAAGAAGAAAGTGCATGAGCTTAATCCTCATCATCACCAGAATCTAGTTTAAAAGTGCATTTAGGCCAGATCATCTCCCTCTGCCCTAAGCCTTATATCTGATGCTATTGGCCATTATTTCATCAAAAATTTAAACAGATAATGTCCAACCAATTACAAAAAATAAAAATTGTCTGGGTGCTGTGATGTGTGAAAAGTAGTTTTTTATACGGATTTGGTGTTTAGTTTGCAAAATGAAATGATGAAACCCATTTCAGTGTATTGTTATTTGAAAAGGAAATTATTAGTTTGAATTAGTTTTACCCTTGTGAAGAGCTCATTTGAGCTTTAACATGTTGTTTTGTGTTACCTGCATCATCTTTGTCTTCCAGTCTCTCAAACGCTGCTTTTCTCTCATAAACATCAGATTCTGCAATTACACAAAATATTTTTACAGAAAATTCAGAAAAGAGCAACTCAAATTTACAAGCTTATGTTTTAAAGGGGTCATATGGTATGAACACGTGTTTTTCTGTGTCTTTGGTGTGTTATTAGTTGCTCATGCATGTATCAGACAAGTGAAATTGCAGAAATGAAAGTGTGGGAACAGAAGAGTCATTCTATGTAAAAGTGAGAGCTCACCCAGACCTGTCTGAAACACCTGCTGTAAACACACCCCCACAAATCTACATCAGTTGGTGGTCTGATGTGACTAAGACGGCACAAATGTAGACTCAAGTAAGGTGGTGTACCTGTCAGTACAATTGAAGAGGAACCTGATGTTCAGAATATGGTTAGAGGTGTTACATGACCATCACACGCTTGCAGTATTCCACCAAGCACTTCACACTGGTGAACTGACCAATCAGAGCACAACTCACTTTTCTGAGCCATGAGCTTTGAGTGTTTCAGAGAGGCGGAGCAAAGAGGAGATACAGACATGTACGGTGTGTGGAAAATACAGCGAGTTTCAACCTGTTTACACATTGAGTTACTTCTAAAACAGAATAATATATCAGCCTTAGCCGTGTCATATGACCCCTTTAATGACCTAATGTTTGTGACCAAACATTTTACAATACACAAAAATATTTGAACATTGGAACATGGATTGGAACTACAACAAACCCTCAGACAAACCTTTTCTGCGTATTCCATTTTCAAATAAACATCTTTTAGTTTGTTTAATAATCTCCATGTGGATGACTAAAGTAAAGTAGGTGGATCAGACTTCTGAAACCCTTGTGGACACATCAGACACACACAGTAAAACTCACCCGACACTGAGCCGCAAAACGACATGCACTTTTCCTCTGTTTCAAAGCGATTTCCATTTCCATCACAACCACCATAATTAAAGCGATGACAGCGCCGCTCGTATGGATTGTAGTACCAGAGGGTCAAACTGGCCCGGCAGACTCCCGTTACTGGAGCGTCAATGCAGTGAACTTCAGGGGAAAGAAAATACCTCATTAAATCATCATAGAAAAGACAACACGGATGATAACCCACACATTACAAACACCAAATATAATCACCTTTTGAACTATCCACAGGGATATCCAGTAATCTGTTGAATTCTTTCTTTACTGAAGAGGGTGAGGAGAAGAAAAACATTTCAACTGTAACCGTCTTCTGTCATAGAACAGCATTATATGTGTGTGTATTCAAACATAAACATTGCTTATATGATCAGACTGCATGAGTCTCCAATAATAGTAAACAGTCATTTACTTTTAAATGTGTGTAGGAACAAGTAACTTCATTCTTCTAAATGAAAGCATTGTGTTTGACAGGTTGTGTGAAACGTTCCTTTTCATTGTGAAGTGATGTAAAAGTGTGAGGTTGTGTTGAGTGTTTCTTCTCACTGTTTTTGCATTGAGCCTCGTCTGACTCGTCGCTGCACTGTGCATCTCCGTCACATTCAAGAGATTCGCTGATACAGCAGTTATTAGAACAGCTAAAATGCTCCGGACCACAGGGCTCGCCACACTGTTCCTCTGCGATAACAACACACAAACACACATGACTTCTTCATGCAATTACAACAAGCAAACGTGTTCTCGAAAAAAATCATCTGATCAGGACTTACGGTGATTGTGGATTGGACCTAATCTACCAGATGGTGACAGGGGGATTACTGCCAACGGAAAAAGACATTTAGTGTGAAACAAACAGAGAATGTTCATAGGAAATCCACATTAATACCCTCGGTCTGAAAACCAGTGAATGAGAGATTAGCTTCTCTTCTCTTTTCCTCCAGACATTCTGAACATTCTTTTGATCAACATCTTATACTTCTGCATTTCATCATCAGCTTGCACATCACCATTATTTTACCGAAATACTATTTGCACGTCTCCTTGGATACCAAATATTACTTTTCTGCATAATAACTTTTGGTTAATAGCGTCTTGCAAATGTAAATGTACTAACATGAGGTGTTCATTTGTAAAAGCTCCTAATATACCTGAAACTTTGTCACAAGCGTTGTTGCACTCCTCCAGCGTCAGGTAGTTGTTTTGGTTCTGTTTGCAGCCTCCAAACTTAAACGGCTCACACTTCTCTGAAGCGGCGTTGTAGTGCCAGCGTGTGAAAGAGCCTCGGCACGGTCCTTCCTTCTTGGGCACCAAACAGTGATCTGAACACAAGAAAAGATTTCACACACGACACGCTCGGTTGACTGCTGAAACAACACATGTGGCTGAACTCATGCAATAAGAATGAAATATATTTGTTGTTCAAAGGAAGATGATGAATTAAGGAACATTACAGTTTGATCAATAAGAATCAATGTTTTCAAGCAAAGGTTGAGATATGGATTCTTATGAAAGGTCTCCAGCAGACTTTTATTATCATTGTTTCCTAAACACATATCAAAGTTAAAGCACCTTCAGACAGGTCACATGTCACTCAGCACTATTATATAACCAGACAATATTCTATATTGTTTATATTCAAACACTTAAACTAGCAAATGTATTACACAGAATGAAAACATTGTAGTAACAAATAACAGAACTGGCTGAATTACAAGCGGCGAACGATTTAGCCAGAACTCTGACACATGACAGACAGAGAGCCGCAAACATCATTTATTATTCAGACTTTTGTTTTCCTTCTCTTTCAGCATTATACACGAGTTGGAAAACAGCTGGGGACGAACTCAAGACCAAAACAAACTCAATTTATCCGTCACGTGAATAAACATGATAAATGTTGAGCTTTAAAATGGTTCATTTGTTTATTAATTTGAATTCTGAGCTCACAGGTTATTATATTTACATATTCAGACTTTGGCCAGTCACATCTAAAGATCTCTTCACAAAGTCTCAGTGACACGAATTCTCAGTAAAAACTGAAAACCAGACACACCAGTTTCAGAATCACTCAGAAGACAAACTTACAGCCACTTCCTGTTTCTGCTGAAACTATGAAGAGACAAATCTGCCTCAAGCACAAACTACTGAAGACTTGCGGCTGCTTATATCACACTTGACTTCACACCCCGGCCACAAATATTAAACTATGACCATCATGTTACTTTAAATATAAAGTGAAAATTAATATGTGATTGTGAAAACTTTTCAGGCATTAAAAGAAAGGTTTAGAAAAGACTGACAAATCCTAGTTAATAGTTGATCTTTGTTTTCTTTCTAGTCATTTTAAGCCTCTGAAAGCCTGTTAACACAATTTAGCACTCGCATTTAGAAAACATTTCCCCCACTGCCCTTCATTTACTAATCACGCATTACTTTAATGTCTCGTATAAAAACAAAACTCTCATTGCTTCTCAGGGACATAAAGAAATTCATCTAAATGAAATGGATCATGTGAACTGATGTATGTTGAGGTCGAAGGTGAGAATTGCACAAAGGAACAAAGAGTGCAGGCTCTCATCTAACCTCTTCCTTCCAATGACCCAGAACTCTCACGACCCGTCTGGTGACTTTACAGATGTGTAAATTAATGTGTCATAAAGCAATGAATTATAAATGAAGTCCACAGGAAAACCGGCTTTGTTACATTCTCTGTATTTTGTTTAGTTTATGCTTCCATGTTATTTTCTGGCTTACATCGTCGTCATAGCGAATGCCTGAAAGGCTGGAAGTAGGAGGTCTGAAAGCATGCTTAAATAAAAGAGGTGTACTCACGGAGTGACTGCTCTGGGGTCAGAACTAACACAGAAACCTCAGCAGAGTCCGTCTGCCCGGCGTCATCCGTCACGGTCAGTTGGAACTTAAACATGCCAGGAGAAAGATTTGAGATGGTCACCGCGTCCAAAAAGTTTGGGGATTTCTGAGAAGAGAAAGAAGGAAAGCCATACAGCATTATTCCCAGATCTGCATGTAAACTACAGTCACACGTGTGCTGGACGTCTGCTGGGCCTTCACCATAAATGTGAACTTTTCAGTTTAGTGGAGACGTTCATAAGAAGCTCATGTGTGTGTATAGTGTATTAAGACATCAGTCAGAAACTAAAATACACCGTATGGAAGCGAAGAAACTATGGGGTATAATTCATTGACCTAAGAATCATCTAAACATCACACACCGACATGACAACTGAAGGGTCTCCAGACACCATGGTCCAATCGTACTTCGTGATCTTCTTATCATCTGTGCTCTCCACGCCGTTGAGTGTCACATCTTCGTGAGGTTGGACGACTCGGTCCTGTCCAGTGTTTGCCACGGGAGGTTTATCCTCTTCACCTGGAACAACATGCACACAGCACTGATGTCATATAAAATCATAACCGCAAACAGCGATGAAGTGATAAAGTGAAGCAGAGAGCACAAGACGCCTCTTGTTTTCTGAAGATCAGCTGATAAAATGAGCTGAAGAGATCTACTGACATATCATTTCATGCTGAGGAACTGAAAGCCACAGATGACAGGATTTCTGCTTCTACGGTGATGACTGCAGCATTTTACTGAAGCGTCGACATTCATGCATGACTTTATAAAACAAGGACGTGGATCAAAGTTTAGGATTTTAAAATGAAACCCAGAGTCTCTGTTTTTCGACAGATAAATATTAAAGCCTGTTGTGTTTGCTCAATGCTGTGCCATATACCTGCTCATTCCACGCTTTCATCTAACTTGAGGGACTTTAAATAATTACAGAGATTCACTCCGGACCTCATGTTTGGCCACCGCTGCATGTGGAGCACAGTTAACACACAGTGACATGACTTTTCAGTCCAATCTAAAATCAGATACAGATGACGGTCCAGAAAGGGTTTGTGGTTTCTGTGGACAGACATCTAACATGAAAGTTAACCCACATCCATTTCTTCATATAGAATCCTTCTTTGTCGGGCTGTATGGTTCAAGTTTTAACATCCACAGAACCCTTAAGTTGCACAAAGGTTTCTTTATAAAAAGACTATAAAAAGAAAGTAAGATGTGATTCTTTTAAGTTGAGAGTTCTGTGGGGAACCAAAAAAGGTTCTTCTGTAGCATCATTACCAAGAAGCCTGTCTAGCACCAAACACATTCAAGATGTTACGCGAGTATAACATCAGTATCCAAAGTATCGATCTGGCATGCTTGATTCTGTTGAGAATAAAAAAGGCATCTCCAGAAGATAAACGGCACAGTTTCTTTGGGTCTTTACAGTGTTTCTCTGACTACACGACCTGCTAACATGTCAAACAATGACACACTTTTGAAGGTTTTAGCAGGTCTTGACATGCATTCATATTTCATCCGCATGAGTCACATAGTTTCAAAGTCTCCGTCCTCATTTATTACTGAAGAGTAAAAACACACAGGCTATCTAGAACATGTTTTAAGATCATTTTCATTAGATGGCACCTGTTGCTCAAGGTCATTTAAAAAACAGATGTCAAAATACAGCCATCAACTCACCACATACAGAACGATACACATACAGCACATACTTCTTTCACAACAATCATATGATTTTATTTCCATTATTAGATGATTGACGTATTCTTACCTGAAACCTTCTGTTCGAGGTAGTCTTTAAAAACAGAGTTGGACAGATAGTTTATGAATCCCGTCTTCCTCACAAAGCGACAGACTCTCTTCTGTTTGTACAGACAGTTGAAGATGTAGCATGCCTTGATGGTTTTGGGCTCTTGTGCCTGCTCCATGAGGGCCAGATTACAGTCTGGATCTCTACAGCAGGCCATCACACAGGCCTCAGGCCGGGACACCGGCGGAGCACCCAGAAAAGAGGCTCCTTCCTTCACAGATTCATTCGTCTGTAACACAAAATCCTCTTTTCCCAGGCTGAATTTATCCAGACACACTTTATTTTCATCGCCCTGAGCTTCTGATGGATTCATGTGGAGAGACAGGACCAGGACCAGTGCGATCCAGAAGAACCTGAGCCGCCCAACTAAAGTCATTCTCCAAAGAACAAAATCTGCTTTAGATTTTACTCTTTATATATTAACTTATAGAGTCAAGACCTGAAAGAGAAAAGAAAACTATGAACGATGCAAAATACTTCATATTTGTAGAATACATATGTTGATGTTTGAAAAGCTTGGTTCCAAAGTGAGAATTTTTCAAAAATTATGTTTTTATTAAGTTATTATGTTTTTATGGTGTTAGTCAGCTGTATTTTTTCAAACAAACCAACTGCAGTTTGATTGATATTAACTGGAACACATAATAAATAAACATTTAAAAACCGAGTCATTTCATTTTGGAGCCAAACTTTTCATTTGTAGACATCACGAGATAAAATGGATATTTTAAACGCGTGATTGATTATATATTATAAATACATATATATATCTTAAAGGAGTTAAAACGTTTGACAACAGTAAGGTTGAGGTCATCTTGACAACTGATCTTTCTCAACGATGAATAAACATTACAGGCCGCCGAGGGGGAAAAACGCAGCGTTTATTTTTTTCTTTTCGACAGTAAAATATAAAGCGTGACTTTTCTTACCTGTCAATCAGTCATAAAAAGATCGCAGTTGTAATTCCTCGTTGGATTAAAGTTAAAAGAGTTTAATGAAAGTTTCGGTGAATGGTGTCGTGCGCTGTTTATTAAAGGAATCCGCAGGTGTGTCCCGATACCTGAGAGAGCAGGAAGTATAATGCGTCACCGCGCAGGCCACGCCCCCTAGACGTTCACCGCAACGCAAGTCACGTCCTCCGGACACTCATCGCATTCATTCAGCTCAATTATATCTGAGACTGTATTTCGGACTAATTCTCGGTCTTTTACTTCTTTGTTTATTGTCATTATGTTGCTATCGCCGTATTTTATTTCACCCTCACAAGTCATTCCCTTTAAAGATCTCTGTATCTGATCTCTTCTGTCTGCTATAGGACAAGAGAACACACGTGTCTCGTGCAGGACTGACCGCAGGCTGGCGCGTGACGTCTTGTGGTTGTGTTGCTCGTCTTTCTTGTAAGATTAACATGATAACACAGTTGACTTACTCATTTAAAACATAAAGAGTTATTGAGCTCACTGTGTGAAGTACACGTAAACAGGTGCGTGTGAGTGAAACATTTGTATTGTATGTTGTGAAAGAGCATCATTTACCACACATTACAAAAAGAGGCTCTTGCATCTCATGTTCAGTTTCATTTCCTCAACTTATTACCAAAACAAAGCAAAACAACAAATAAAATTGAAATACAAATATATGAACAATTTGACATGTATTACTCCAGCTTTTTAAAAATCTGCAGCGAATTTATTTCGAATCGAATTTTCTCTCAGCTTTTGTTTTACAAGAAAGCAGTCTTTTATTCAAAGCCATCACAACAATGTCAGTTTTGACAGACGCCACAGGGGGGCAGCAGTGACACACAACATAACGCACTGACAACAACATTCATTCAGTGCTATAGACATTAAAACACTCACAAAACTGATCAAGCACACACACACACACACACTTGATCTATATCTGTCTGTTTATGTATTCAAGGTGATCCATTTATTAACCTAGCAACCACACATTAACACCCTGGCAACCGCCCACAGCCCCTCCCCCTGTACAGCATCATCCGGCGTGTTTCTCACTCTTGGCCGGAGTGAATGGATTTGTTGGCAGTGAAAGGCGAGCTGCCGTGTTGTTGAATAATTTAGAGTTTGTAACAGACGGCACATCGGCAGGCAAACCAACAGCGCTGCACTTGACTGATACGCCGGGGTAAACAAATGAGAAATGAGGAGGCCATTGTGTTTGATGGACATCGGATCTTCAGAACAGCTGAAGCTTGTGGTCTGTGCGGCCGCGTGTGCAGTTAGACGTGGGGATTCACCCCAGCGTTCTGTTGAAGGACGACTGGATGCACTGCAGACACAAGACATGTATCTCCCACATATCAAGTTTTGTTCTGTCAAAACCACCACAGACCGTTTGGTCTGATCGTTACGTCTGCTCGTTCTTTATGATGACGGCTCGTCCACAGTCACACGGCTGATAGTGGCGTCTTTAAAAGACACGCTTGGCTTCTAGTGCATGTGAGGAGCATTGCTGCATCCCCTGATGTCATAGCTGAGACAGATCGAGAAGAAGCTGACACGTGATGTCTGTAGATCAGATAAGATCCTCCTTTAACACTAAAGAAGTCACACTCACTTTCAGCTTTATATAGAGAGATGCTGTGGATTGATCTGATTTGGATTCACGTCAACGCTGTTTGAAGAAGATCCTGGAAACAAGCATTTTTCCTGACTGTGTGATGTGTTTATTTCTGTCGACCACTCAGGATCATGATGGCAATAATGGTGAAAGCCTCATCTCAACAAACCTCACATAACTGACATCATGTGAAATAAATCACAGTGAGTGAGGAGGATTCTGACGCGTGGAGCTCTTTCCTGATCATCATTTGAAGGAAGTCCATTACTTTCAATTTCCTTCTGGAACAGGATGATGAAAGCACCATTACGTCAGATGATGGGCCAAAGTGAGCTACACATGCTCCTGTGCTTCCTAAACCTCATGTACACACATAGACACACACAAAGATGCTCCAGCATTTTAAGTCTAGTTTGAGATCTTTAGAGATCGGCTCATATGTACATGACACACTTGACGTCGAAACGTCTTCCATCTTGGAATCTCTACCGTGGTCTTTGCTTGGAAGTTTTCCGAGACATCACAACATTTTACCTCCTCTGGCTGTAAAAACAACTGAGATTTAAAATCCCACAGAAACGTGAAAACCTTTCACAGGTGAGAAATATGCCAGACAATACTTCATTTACCCCAACATACCAAGTGGAAACACCACTTACGTTTCTATAAAAATGGAAAACACATCAAATAAAAAAATAATAACAAATACAGAATATAGCTGCAAGCTGCGACACAGGGTCAAGCACACAAAAGAAGAACAGCCGGTTATCTAATTACAACGTGCACTTCATATATACAAGCAACATAAGTCCCTCTTGTGGATGACATGTGACCAGTTGAATTTCTGCAGATCAATGGGTTTAAAAGTCACAGCCGTTTGAAAAGTGCATTTTTGAACTGCTGGTGACGCTGGAGAGTGAGTGCTAAGGCCCCCATATCTGGTCATATGACTATTGAGGACAACCACTACCAGGGTGCAGTTTCTTAATTGTTATAGGTACGGTTCATAGGGCTGCCATAGACTCCCATTGGGGGAGAAGAAGAAGAAGAATTCCAACAGAAGTGAACACAACCCCTACAGGCCTTGACCACTTATACTGTAAATCCACAAATACACACATGTGCTTTTAAAGAGAGGTTTTTTTTTCCTGGTGATGTCAGAGTGTGTCATCAGATTTGAGTTGAACTATGTTCATCCTGAAAACACAAACACACCCGCACGCACTCACTCACACACACACACACACACACACACACACACACACACACACACACACACACACACACACACACACACACACACACACACACACACACACACACACACACACACACACACACACACACACACACTCACACACACACACACACACACACACACACACACTCACACACACACACACACACACACACTCACACACAAACTCACACACACACACACACACACACACTCACACACACACACACACACACTAACACTCACACACACACACACACACACACACACACACTAACACACACACACACACACACACACACACACACACACACACACACACACACACACACACACACACTCACTCACTCACTCACTCACTCACACACACACACACACACACACACACACACACACTCACACACTCACACACAAACCTACACACATACACACACACACACACAAACAACCACAACTAAACAAACACACACACACACACACACTCACACACACACACACTAACACACAGAGCAGTAACAGGAGTCTTTCGTTACAGCTCTCTGAAGACAGCAGAGAGGGAGTGCAGAGAGAGAGAGAGAGAGAGAGAGACTGAGAGAGTGTTAGTAGAGCGCAGACAGAGGACGGCAGCTGAAGACACAGTCAGACTGAAGGAAGAACACAAGAATGAGTCAGAAACACACAGCAGCTTAAAGAGAAAAGTGGGACACCAGAGAAGGACAAACATCAACAGAGACGCTGACTGAAGGACTTCAGTGTTCACCTTCCTGAAGCAGACAGACAGACAGAGAGACAGACGGCTGTGCGAGCTTGTGCCAGCCATGGCGTCGGAACCGGGCACACAGTCCAGAGTGATGTTTCAGACCAAAGAGGTGGAGCCTGGCCAACGGAAACTGGGCAAACTAACGGTCAAATACAACCGCAAAGATCTCCAGAGGAGACTGGACGTCGAGGAATGGATAGACGGCCAACTGCACCTGCTGTACGACTGTGAGGTGAGACACATCAGCTTCACTCTCATCACGTCTGTACATTGACACACACATGCACACAAGTGTAGAAGTTGATGACATTGATGCTCAGATGTTGCTCTTACATAGATCAGGAGATTTGAGTTCTCAGTTGGGTCTCATAAGGTGTTTCTCCTGAAACTGCACAAGAGAAATAAAAGGAGGAATGAAATGAGAGTGTATTTGTGTGAACACTGAAGAGTCTGGAGGTGGAAGTGAATGTAGATTGTAGACGTCAATCATCTGGATGTGATGAGATATGTTTGAGTTCAGACTGAGATCTTCAATAATATTGACCTTTGATTGCAGACGAGAGAAATCGGAGCTCTTCTCAAACTCATTTGTCAGATTTCTGAGATATTATAGAGATCTTTCTTATAGAAACAAATCAAAAGAGACTAAAATGAATAAAACCAGTCAATTGATGATGTACAGAACAGGTCAAGTCTGAATTTATTCTTTGTGCAGATGATGAAGTTTGCGTCCAGGACATGAGATTCACACATGATCTTTGTTTATAGCTCAATAAGTTATGAAACATTTCAGTGTTTAGTATTGTTGTAATAGTTTAACCTAGAGCCCTTTAAAAGCTGACTGTATTCAGTTTACTGGACAATAACATAAGGCATGTAAGAGGTGTTGAGGTCTGAGCAGTGTTTTAAATGTCCCTGTACAGTCTGAGAGGTTTACTGACTCTGTCTCAACGTCCTCTTCTGTTTAAAACTATATTCTGTCTGCAACACAAGATAAGAGATAAGCTCTCTGAACGACATCTGTCACAGTATGATCAGCTCAGAGCCTCCGTACGTTTGTTAACAGTTGAATGTATATTAAGATTCACATTGATTAATATTAACTTTTGCATTTATTTTTATCAATTTATTGTAATCTTTTCTTTATTTTAACATTAATAATAGCCGTTCAATATTGTAGTAGAGTATAATTGAGAGCTCTCATCTAACTGGAAGGAAATATAACAGAAATTGAATGAAGTTCTCAAACACTTTACAGTCTTAAACCCTAACTTCTAATGAAATACAGTATTAAGGCTATAAAACACACTGAATTTCTCTTTTCTTTTATTCTTTGAGTGACATGAGTGACAGGAGTCACAGCAGGTTTAAGAGCGCGGCTCCTTTAAGAGATGACGCTCTCTTGGGTTATTCTCAAAACAGTGACTTTCTGACTTCAAAAATGTTTCAATATTTGTTGAAATATAATGTTACAATATTCCTACTAATTTTCCAAAAAGATGTCTTAGTCACCTCAAAACTAACATGATGAGGCACAATAAAATCTATGCATTAAACTGATAAACATGTTTTATTTCAATAAGAATACGTCATACGGACACAAACCAAAGCAACACCAATGATGCTTTTAAAGAACCACATCAAAACCTGACATTTTAATTGAAGCTTATAATTTATATATTAAAGAAAGGGACACTCACCATGTGTGTGCCCAAACAGAGCAAATTCTTTGTTGACCTTTGACCTTGTAAGTACTTACTTGCATATTTTTACACTTTCATAATAATAGTTTGTGTCACCAATATCACCAATGACATAAAATCAAAGGACAGATATATTTTTTTCATTATTTGTATTAATAAATGATTCTTTTACTTTGCAGTTTTCTGCATTTATTAGGACCTGTACTTGTGTTTAATTGTTTAAGTTAATTAAAAAAGGAAATGAAAAGGGAAATGTTTATACACTATACAAAAGATATGGAGAGGGACATTTGTTTTTTAAGTACAAATGAAATTGAAATGAATTTCGAAAGTTTACGCCGTGTGTGACATATCGCTTTATTGATCCCTGAACTATCCCTGAAGTAAGATCCCTGAAGTAAGGGGCTTCAGATAGAAGCGTCTGCTAAATGACTAAATGTGACTGTACACACCAGACTGATTCAAAACCTTAAATGGTTAAAAGGCCTTTACATGAATAAGAGCGTGATTATATAAGGTACCGCTAGATTAGGGATGACCAAATAAACGGATGCTGCGTTAATTGCATTAAATATTTTAAAGTGTTATTCTGAAAAAAATGATACGCATGCATTAACGCGTTAATGTTGACAGCCCTTTTCATATAATTTCAATTTTTGAATCAAATAGAAAACCTTTAGGCTATTGTCAATACACAGCACATTTTATTCATGTATAAAAGAAGTCATATTTTAAAAACACGTCATAGTTATCATCTGTTGATTGAAAGCATGTCAAATAAGTGTGTTGTGCGAGAATGTTCCTTTAAGATGTGCAGGTGTGATCTGCTCCTCTACACTGACGTCATGTTTTCTACACAATGACGGGTTCTTCTGTCAGGACATCTCGGGACATCACAACATCTGCTACATTACATCACAGATGGTGTGTGCAGGCACTCTGCTGCATCCTGAGTAACCATGACAACAGGATTCTGGTTGGTTCAGGAGGCATGAGCGATTGAGAGAGACAGAGAGAGAGAGAGAGAGAGAGAGAGAGAGGGGTTGACATTTCTGGAGAAATCTGCTGTGTTTATTTCCCACATTCTCTCTCATTCTCCCTGACATGTGCTAATTATCATGCGCTGGCACGGGCAGGTCATGTGATGCCAATCTCAACCAATTAAATCACCAGAATTGTGTGTGTGCTTGTCAGCCGTTGCCCGTTTGATTACATTTCAAATCAACACAACATCAAAATGTGCCCGAGATCACTTTAGGTCCCTAGTCAGATTATGACCCTACAAAAGACAAGAGAGAGAAAGAGAAAGTCATAACATAAGTGTGTTTGATATGACACAGAGGAGATAACTCAAGTGATTTATGTTCACAGAAACAATTTTCTCTCATAACTTTCTCTTCCAGGAATTAAGGGGGTTTAAAATAGATGGGGGTTTGAAATGAAGAGTGTCGTGTCCTAAATACACGGTTTATACAAGCGTTCTATTTAAAGAGCAAACCTTCAGTGATTCAGATCTATTTCTGAGTCAAATATTTCAAGTGTTCTTCTTTTTTGCACTCAATGTGGTTTTATTAAAATCACTCTTAGAGCTTCAGGCTTTTTAAAAAAAAAGTGATTTAATGTTTCTCTGCATTCATCTGTTTCTGTGTTTTCTTCTTGAGTTTATTGTTCTTTGAGATAATATACACTTAAATGTGTTGCATTACAATTTATATGAACAAAGTGTACACAATATTCACAACATCATTTGAGAAACACTGTCTTGCTTTTAACAGAAGCAGTTTTTGGAGATGAATCCTCTTTATGAGGAAGTGCAGTCACTGTAGTTTAAGAGCGGCTGTGAGTTCGTCCACATTCACTCAGGTGATTCATTTGTATGTCCAGGCGGAAGGGTTTCACAGTGTTTTCAGCCACTAAAAGCCCCTCCCACTCCATCAACATATGAATTATTCATGAACATCTGAACTCTCTGATCCTGGAGCCCAACATCAAATCAAAAATATTCTTCATAAAGCAAAAGTAACTTTCCCCTTCATCACAATAACAACATTGCAATTTTTGTGTAATGACGACATCTTGATGAAAGCAGAGCTTGGATTCTCTGCCACTATGCTGTTGCCAGGGCATTAGTACAGTATCTGGTTGCTAGGCAGTTCAGGATGCTTGTTAGAAATGTGTGGTTGCTAAGGTGTTGCTATGGATTGCTGAGGGCGGCTTTACTGAGTAATATGTATCTGTGAGATCTTCAGACATTTTTACGAAAGAAAATATCCCTCATATGGGATCATTTTGAAAAAACTTTTACCCTAAAAAGTTCTGTTTAATAAAACAAACTCTATTCGAAACCATAGTGATGCATTCTGGATCTCCTTTTTGAAGACAGTGGTTGCTCAAACCAGGCGATAATGTACAGGCAGCCGGTTGTTGTGGCAGAATTATCACCGACAGTGTGATCAGGACCCGACACCAAGAGCGGACGACATTACGTCTACTTTATGCTTATTACACGTCTACTTGCCACATGAAGAAAACACTGGAAATAAAATGTGAATTTGAAATATTTTATAAACTCATTTTTCACGAATGCAGATCTTACCGTTTACTATCGGTTTTAAGGACGCAATTTGGTCTATCCATTTGTAAATATAATGTCATATATGTTATTTAAAGACGTCTTTATATTTAATGAGTAAAAAAACAAGTTACAGTGTGTTAATTTTAAAGAGAGGTTGTTATCCAACCTGTAACCAACCTGCAAATGTCGCGTTTGGCCAATCAGAATTAAGCATTCTAAAGAGGCGTGTAATATTATGAAATAAAATAGGATTAGTGTGGTAAATGTGTGTAGGAAGAGGCCTTCATTTGTGTTTTCACGTTGCAGTGTTTTCTGTCTCAGGAGGTTAAAGAGCTTCAACAGCGCACAGGGCTTTATACTGCAGAACACACTGAGAGATGCAGCAGGAAAATCAGATTAGTGGATCAGACATCTCATATAATCTCATTCACACACGACACACGCAGCCAGATTAGCTCTCATCATGTTATCATCTCAAAGCAAAAGAAATCAGGATTCAATGCTTTCTTCACCTGCGTGCACTGTTCATCGAACCTTCTCAGATCATTCTTAACATCATATTGTAAAGTGCAGGTGATCCAGGACGCGTGAGGACCCTTCAGCAGTGTTAATGGCATCATCACATTCGATCCCTCCAGCCACAGCATCTCTGAGCTCCTCTAATATTCATGTGTGCTGTGAGTTTCAAGTCAATAGTGTGTGCTTTTAAAGCTGCTGTCACTGGGGGGATCTCTCTCATCCGCCTCATATGTGATGCTTTAAGAGCGGATATCATTAAAAGCATCCTGTAGAGATCTATGCTTCAAACCCTTTGAGTTTAAACCTCGCAGATCTTTTTAAAGGACAATCAGAAGCTGGGTCATGCATGCATCTTTATATCCTATAAGCGCGCTCATTTTTAATTGGACGAGTTGTTTGATGACATAAGCAGTGCATCAATGATGTTCACAATTATTCGTCGATTTGTTTCTGCGGTTAGAGTGACTGTAACTATTGACATATTCAAATAATGTACCTCATAATGAGAACATCCATCACCTCCACAGAGGAAAATGATTTCTTGCTCAGAGTTTCATTGAAATACTTCGTCTCAGATGTTGCTCCTAAAATTGCTTATTGTTTAAGAAATATAATGTGAACTAAATGAAGAGTACGGAGGTGTAAATGAATGTAGATTGGAGAAGTTTGATGAGAAATGTTTGAGTTCATATTGAGATCTTCAATAACCAGACACTTTTCTTTCTTCTGGATGTCAGGAGGACGACATTCCCGAGCTGGAGATCGACATCGATGAACTTCTGGAGCTCACAGATGAGGAGCAGAGATCTAGACTGCAAGTACGTTCATCTTCTGCTTTCTTCAGAAATCAATGAGAAACATTTAGACTCGACTCTGTCACCGCATGCAGAGGTCATCGCTTCTGAAACCTGAATAAGAATTAAAATACTTGATCTTGACCACGAGAGATGAGCAGGTGTTAACAGATGATACTCTTTTCGCAGGAGCTTTTGCAAGAATGTGGAAAGCCAAAGGAGGTAAAACTCATGTCAACATCATAAACATTACACATTATCTGTAGATACAAAGTCTTATTTCTTATCAACTTCCTTATTTATATGAGAGGCCCGTATCATGATGAGTATGGTGGTGATTATCTGCAGTGTACACAAATAGAAACACTTAAGCCTGGTTTCACAGACTAAAATTAACGTGTGACCTGTCTTAACTGAATATAACTTGGCCAGAAATATCCTCGTGTGTATCGGAGCCATTGTTTCATCTCGAGATGCACAATAGTGATGTAAAATTATAAATTCTAAAAGGCCAGTGGCGCCAGGCCAATAGGGGGCGCTGGGGCGCCGCCCTCCCTGAGCTGCACACCCAAAATTATAATTCTATTATTTTTTTAAATGTATATTTGCGTAATTTAATGTTATAGATAATCATCTGTAGAAAATATATGTTTTCATCATGTCAATAATCTGCCTGTCTGCACGTCTCAATTTCATCTGAGGGGCGATCGAGAAATCGCCCACAGGAGGCGGGACTTTGTACAATTTTCGTCAAATCCTGATTCAAGATATACAATTTATTTAAGACATGACAGAAATTTGACCCAATCAGCGTCCCCAAATCTTATCTGAAATGGGCGATTTTTCTGTCGGCCAAACTGCTCAAATCAGCGCTGGTCTGGTCTGGTCTGGTCTGTAGTGGCGCAGTTTACAGTTGTGTGTCAATGGCAGAATCAGGTAACTCCGGACCTAAAGGATCTGAGTCCAGATCAGTCTGATCTCTTCATCAGACACCAGACAGGAGAAAAAGATAAGAAGTACACGCGAAGCTAGTGGTCACATTAAGAGAAGGTTAATCCTAACGCACATGAGCCCTTGTTTACAGTATTAAACAGCGCTGTGTCAAAAGCAGCAACCCGGTGCACACCAGTGAACATCGAGCTCATACAAACGCCTTTAATCCAGGTTATGAGAAGAAGACGATGATTTTAGCCATCAAGAGGCTGCAACGTCTGTCATGTCAACTTGGCGAATAAAAAGTCACTAAAACATCGTAAACTGTGTCGCTTTGAAACCTTATTTTGACTTTTTTTCTGTGTTGAGCGTTTAGGTTTTGGTTGGCGTATTCAAATAAAAATTATAAGCAAATCATGAAATACATTATTTAACAATAATACATTTTAAAAGAGAAACTCTTTTTCATTATTTGTTTGTACTTTATTCCTTTAGTTTTCTCTTTTTGAGAAGATCTTAAAAGTCTACAACATGATAACTCCTCGTCGGATCTGTGCTCAAACTTTAAAGAGACAGCGACACTTAAATTGAAATCTTCATTAAAATTATTTTATGTCATTGAACATTTGATCTATGTCTTAATTATGTTATAGTTGGAATGGACTAAATAACCACTTAATTTTAAAGGAAAAAAATGATATAATGTTTTCATTCGGTATCATTCACAGTTACTCGTTTTTCAAAGGTGTCCAAATGCACTGTAACCCTCTGCTTCACACGGTTTATTGCTTTAATCTAATCATCTATAAAGCTGCCTTACAACAAAAGTGACAAAGTATATTGAACTCAACGGCATGTACTGAGCAAAATACAGTATAGTTAAAATTATGGTTTAAGTAGAAATTAGCCCATAAATACTTAGTATACAATAAATGGCCCTTTCAGAAGTCACCGTTATATCACATATGTGGCCCTGGACAACCAAACCAGTCTAGTCAATTTTTCTAAATTTAGATTGTTGACATCTTCTGAATGCTGAACAAATAACCTTTCCATTGATGTGTGGTTTGTTAGGATAGGACAATATTTGGCCGAGGTACAACTATTTCTTATCTGGAATCGGACGGTGCAAATAAATAGATTGTAGAAAATGGCCTTTAAAGTTGCCCAAATGAAGTCCTTAACATAGCATATTACTCACAAAAATAAAGTTTTATATATTAACAGTTGGAAATTTACAAAATATCTTCATGGAACATGATCTTTAATTCAAATGATTTTTGGCATAAAAGAAAAATTGATCATTTTGACCCATACAATTTATTTTTTGCTTTTACTAAAAGTGTTCCCGTGCTACTTAAGACAGGTTTTGTGATCCAGGGTTAGAACTGTTGATATTGTTACATTCTTGTAAGATATCTCAAATGTGTGTTTTTTCTGTATTAAAGTCAGTTTATTTTTATTACATTTCTGAACCTCTAATGGAGACGTCTTTATATTCTGAGCACAGGACTTTATCAACGGACTACTTTATCGGATGAAGGGACTGCGCAAGATGTCTGGATCTCTGAAGAAATAAGATTCAGTCAATGTCTGGAAATTTGAAGATAATGTGAATTAGTCTGCTCAGACCCCTCCCATAGACTCCACCCACCCTGATCCCGCCTCCAGCCCCGCCTCTGAATGTCCCTGTGTGTAATGTCTGTGGGGGTCTCACATGTGATGAAAGCGTAAGAGTGAACAGTTTGTATAGTTCTCCCGGCAGACACAGGGTCTCGTCGCACATCTAACGTATCGCCTGCTACTCAAATGATGTCTTTTTTTGTGATATGTACATTTGTTTGTCTATTTATATGTTTTTGTTCTGACAAGTGTTTTAACAATAAACAAGTACTTTTCAAAATTGAAGATTCAGACATTTTCAGAGACTGAAAATACATCAAGAGGTTCTTTCTTCTGGTGTTCTTCAGGTTAAGGTTTGCTCAAAAACAACATTTATGAGAATAACTCAAGTATTTCATCCTAATGAAGGTTTTAATCTAAAGAAATCATGCAGCAGAAAACCAACACAAAGCTGAACGTACGAGGGAAAGGAAACTACATGCAGTCGTTGATGGTTAACTTGTGTCTTCTGGTTTAGTGATTAACTGCTTCACTTGACTGTCATCATGTTACTGAAGGTGTGAAGCACAAGATCAGGTTAAACCGACGTGAGTTAGTCATGTTTTCCACCGGATAAGAACCGGCCGAACCTTTTGTGGGTTTAAACAAAACCTTGCTGCTTGAATGACCAGAGGAATGATGTTTTCTTTACTGTTTAAACGAAGTTAGAGTTTCATGTGGACTGGCTGATATATTCCCCAACAGATTGCTTTGACAAAATGAATCATTTCTTAAAGGGTGTGGTTGTAAATCTGTATGCGAGTGGAACAGAAAAGAAGATATTTAGAGAACTGTTCACCTACAATTGAAGTCAATGGTGTTCAGTGTTATTTGATTATCAACATTCTTCAAAATATCTTCTTTTGTGTTCTGATGAAGAAAGAAAGTCATACAGGTTTACAATGACATGACGAAATGATTGAAAAGAATTCTCATTAATGGCACTTTAACGCATTTTAAATGAGCTGTGACAACCTGAAGCCTAATGTCTGATGCACTCATATCTCACTGTATGTGTGACACTATTCTGTCCATTGAATTATTCACGACAGCAGGAAACAACGGCGAAATATAAACACAACGTACATGACTGCACACAACACAACCACTTAAAAAGAACCACAAACATTCTTTGAAACCAATGAGAACACAAACTGTGTTCTGTAAACATCTAATTCAAATGAGATCTTGTTTCAAAAGCGAAACTGAGACTTTAATATTCAAAGGTCAAATAAACACAATAAAAAGATCAACATTCTTGACATTTATGATCGATCAGATTAAGATCAGATAAATCATCCCACAGGAGAATGTTCTCTTTCATAGCTCTGGACATTTCTCAGTCTCAGATGTTTCTCCTAAAATTGCTCACAGACACAACTGAGTCTAGTTGGACGTGTTGTAAAAATGAATGTCTTGTAGAGGATTTGCTGAAATGTTTGAGTTGATATTGAGATCTTCAGTCATATTGATCTTTGATTGCAGACGAGAGAAATCTGAGCTCACACACGGTTGACATCTCTTCTCATGACACACACATCTCTCACATTTTCTCCTCAGAGAACACATTAGACTTCGGCCAAAGTTTCCATTTGCACTTTATTTAATATCATGTATTTCTGGGAGAAATAATAGCGATAATAAAGACATGTTTCTTTCTTATGGGATGTCCCGGCGTGTCTTGTGTGTTCAGGTGAGACAGCACATGATGAATCACATGACTGACTTCAGTTAAACACTTTATTACGGTTTTAAACACAATGATGCAGTTTATCATGACAGACCACTGAGAGCCCAAACTAGACATTCACTATCTGTATTATGACAGATTTCTGTTCAAAATACACATCTATTCATCATCACTAAATCATAAAGAGCACTTTGTGTTGGACACTGATTTCTCTTTAAACTACAGAAGGTAACGTGGTCATTTCACTTCGCTATTAGAGATTTAGTTTTAAACAGTAGTAGGGTTTCATTTATATGTAATAGCGTCGTAGAGAATCATGTTTTCCTCTTGGCCTTCTTAGGTGCAGTGTATGTAGATGTGTGATGATCTTTTCTCTCATATTTGTCATGACCTTCCCTGTCGTACAATGAAAAAAATTGCAATCCTTTGGTTTGATAAACATTTGGAGGACTTGCAGTGATCAACTGTTTCCAAACAAAAAGTCCAACTAAAGAAAAGCATTAAATAAACATAATACACAAAATAACCCAAAACAGTCAAATGACGGATTGAAATCAGTGAAAGCACGACTTAAGTTTCAATAAGAGATTAAAGACGTACCTGAAGCAGCGGCTGCAGTACAGATCTCCATCACACGTGTGACATCGGACGCTGGCGTCATGGTTACAGATGCTGCACCACGGCAACTCTTCATCCTCCTCGTCTTCATCATTGAACAGCTGCGGGCGTGAGACGGCAGCGGGTGGTTTGGGTTTAGACGAGCGCTCTGAACTCTTCAACACAAAAGAGTAAACATCAGACACACGGCTGAAGAGCTGCAGTCACACACATGCGTGTCTGTAGAAGTGTTACCGCTTTACTGCTTCGTGTCTTCTCCTCTGTGTTTGTCGGGCCGCTCAATTCGGGTGGGATGTTGTAACCGCTGGCCTCATCTAGAGCCGCTTCTTCTGACAGCTGAACATGTGACACACAAAGCACACACATGCTGTAGAGACACAGGCAGACAGACAGCAGCCTCGTGTGGTCAGTGGGAGAATTACACCCCATCAAAATGGACATGCAATC
Source organism: Triplophysa tibetana (assembly GCA_008369825.1). Classification (NCBI taxonomy): domain Eukaryota; kingdom Metazoa; phylum Chordata; class Actinopteri; order Cypriniformes; family Nemacheilidae; genus Triplophysa; species Triplophysa tibetana. The sequence goes on along the minus strand of CM017907.1, from coordinate 22,841,503 downwards.
GTCATTCTGCAGTCAAATCCAAAAGACTAAAAGCAATCTTTTCACACTTTCAAAACAAACGTATGTACTTCAAACTATCAAAAAAAAAGAGGAAACATGAATGCAGTGTTTGTCTCCAGTGACTGTTTTTAATGATGTTTTCAGTCCACATACTCTTTTCAGGACCCTGTTGATGGCGTCCTCCTCGCTCTCTTCACCACTGTCCACCTGCTGGACATCTGACAGATGGACTGCAAATACACAGACGAACATTAAATCATATTTCACGTTATTAATCCTGCAAAATACTAACTCTGGAAATACAAAGTTATCAATTCACATGATGTCGTATGAAAGCCGATGTTGAGTGGAAAATGATGAAGGGTTTGATTCCACTGGATTGTGAAACACGGACACATTATTTTAGCATAATCTTATTTTCCTTTTATTACTCGAGCAGAAGATTGTTTCAGCGGTGGAGAAAGTCTTACGAATCAAGTTTATGAAAAACTGAAGAATTGGGAACAAAAAGAGCAGAAGCAAAACATTCAAGACGAGCCACTGGAAAAACACTGTAGAATACTTTCTATTGAATACTTTGCTACACTTGGAATGACCATCATTTATTTTTCTTTAAATGTGGAGATAAAGTCGTAGACACCCGGAGCCGTGCACATGTATGTGAATGTGTCCAGAGGTGATATGGTACCCTGCTCGGGGTCTCGTCCCTGCAGAACGGCCAGTCTTTTAGCCATCTCAAGCATCTCCTCATGGTTGGTTTTGTCTTTCTGTAGTTCCTTCACAGCTTCATCCAGCATTCTGCTCTTCTCCGCCTCCAGCTGTTTGATTGACAGATCTGTGTCCTCCATATTCTCATTGATGTTCCAGCCCTCTTGTTTATTGAGGTCATTTAAGGGTTCGTCTGTGCTTCCTGAGGTCAGCAGAGAACATTGTGAGACTTAACCTTCTTCAGACCACTGACACGTCTGACTGTCATCGTTTATGAAAATCATTCTTTCAAATTCTCAGGAGTTAAACTCACGACTGAAAAAGCATTACGAGCAGCTGGAGTTATGAAGACTCACCCTCTGAAGGCTGATGCTGGTTGTCAATAGCAACTTCATCCGTCATCTGTGCGAGTAAATCATTGGTCCGTTCCGTCTGTGTCCGGCTGTCAGGCGGCTGATGAACCTACAGACATCCACAACATCTTGAGTGAAATGAAGGACAAAGCTCAGGAAGGAATAATTCATGTGAAGGTGATTGTTGAGTTACAGGTCGGGGGGTTTGAGAAGGTGGTGGTCGTCCCTGTAGGGCAGCCAGGCGCTCCTCCATCTCTTTTACAGATGCCACGGGCTGTAGCGGGGCTTTCAATGCAGTGAGACGAGACTCCAGCTCTTTCTCTGATGGTATGGATTCTGTCACCACAACAATCAAATAAACATCCCATATTTTTACACCCTTTTTATGAACATACACAATGTTTGCGAACAAAGGCTCTTTTACTAGGCTTGGTTTCCTCTTTCAGCTTCTGCAGTCTTTGTGCGATGAGCTGGTCCTCTTTACAGAGACCTTTGGTTGGGATGAGACCCACAGGACCTCCAGGTCTGGACGGCTGCTTCTGTTGAGTCGGTTTGGCTTCCAGAGCAGCAACACGTCTGTAAATGACAACATGTTATATCAGTATACACTCACACACGTGTGCTTCTCATCTCGTAGATACAGGTTCATACTTTTTGTAGTTTTCTGGTGGAGACCATCGGCCAGCATCACTCTGGTTCCCTGTGCTAGAAGAACCAAACATTCATTCAGCTGTGAGCATAAGAAGAGTCTGTGTGCTGATGTATAAGCTGTGTTTGGCTTTCAGACCTGGTTAAGTTTCCATAACACTGTTTGCAGACTTTCTGGAGACTGCTTCCACATTTTGGCACAGAAGCGGTGTATGTCAGACACCCAGCGCAAAAAGAATGGCCACAGTTTTTACAACCCACCTGCACGAATGAGCACATCATATAATGATGAAAAAATCGAGTTGAATGTTATACAATAAAATATGTTTTCATAAGAGCAAACCTCTTTCCTGAAGAGAGTAAATTTAGATGCACAGCAGTGACAGCGATTATCCATTGTGATGTTCCTCAGAAAACACACACGCTTGTCTCATCTCCTGACATCATACAGCAGTAACATTCGCTGTTTCATTCATATCATGACACACTGACGATTCAAACACAGTGAATCACTTTCCTCTTTACGCTTTGGAATCAGGGATCACAAGCAAAATACAGGAAACACGGCGAGGAGTGGATCTCTGGGAAATGTAGTCGTTTTGTCCGCATTTTATAAAACGAAGCTTTAATCGATCAATGCAAGCTGTATAATATGTTGTTAACGGTATAAATTAAACGTAAATAAACGCACTGTGGAATTATGAATGGAAAACGAACAGTGTATATCAAATGTTAAGGGTTGAAACGTCTTTGGAAAAAAAACACTTTCCCGGCATGCATCACGGAAGGCAAGCATAAATGTGACGTACTCATTTTGTTACAAAATATTTATAAAACATTCAAACATAAAATGTCGTAATCTGACACGTTGAACAGGCATAGAAATATGAATTTGTTAAATTTCTTACAAGCAATAAGGATTTTTTTCAGCGAACTCCCGAGAGGCTGATGTTGGATCACGTGAGCGGCTCATCCAATAGGGACCCTTTGCCACGCTTCCGGTTTATGTTCAAATGTCCCAGGCAGCAACACGATCAACAGACAAGAGGATCAGTTCTATCATATATCTGAAAACATTTCTCAACATTCTTCATTTATACGGGAGTCAGACACGGCAGTGAAAGAGACGCACATAAGTTCAACATTCGTCTGGAAAACGTAAGTTGAAAGGTTTTATTCTCACAACTCTTAGTGTCGTGTTCTGTAGCAGATGTATATAATTCAGTTCTGTGCTGATACCGTCACGCTCTTTAAGACTCGTCGCTATTTCAAATGATTGATCACAATCGACTGACTTACATACTTTGGCGACTTTCTTCACTGAGTTTCTGCTGAGAAAAGCTTAACATCGGTCTCTGTTTATAGATCGGATCTTCAGTCATCATGGCGGAGTGTGACGCTGAGTGGGAATTGTGCAAAGAAAACATTCAGCCCCTCAGACACGGTCGCACCATTTCTGCTCTGCATCAGGCTCTGTGTCACCAACACGAGGGGAACAACACAGCCCTCAACCAGAAGAAACAGTGAGTGGTGTTCCACACTCAACAAAGCACACCGATGACATCATCCGACACGTTCATTCATGTTGTGTTCTGTTTCAGATCCTATGAATCTGAGCTGCGTCTGTATGAGGGCGATGATCCTCTCGATGTTTGGGTCAGGTGAGGTTTATCAACACTCATTCAACATCACAACACTAGATATAGCACATGAGGCTCAAAGACGTTGAGATGTCCCCATCAAGAGACACGAACAGAAGGGATTTAGGTCCATAGAAGGCACATTAAATGTCTACTTTATGGTCAAAATAAAATGTCAAAAGATTTGGTTGAAATAATGTGACATTATCATTCAGTGTAACACAATATTTATGTACATATTCAAACAACATTACCCGACTTATTCATATTTTTATGATTAAATCGAAATATTAAAATGTATAAAAGAATGAGCGAGCACATTCAATTTTACTGTGCTTTAAATAAGGAAAAACAATCTTATTTTCAAATGGGCAAAACCTAGGATGGTTGGATGGCAAATGTAAAAAAATTACAACCAGTTAGCCTTTAGGGTGAAAGTAATTAGTCTTTTAATTAATTGTCATAAATAGATTTTTGTTGTAAATATGCCTGACAAGATTGTTGGACTGAATGACATGTTAGTATGACTTATGTAAATCAGGGAAAAATCGATTTATTTTCTTGCTCTGAAAATCAAAAAATGCAATGAAATAAAACATTTTATTTCTAAACAACAACAATGTATGAGCAGTATTACAATGTTTTTAAGCTTAAACCCTTTGTGGTATTTGTCCCATGAGTAGATGTGTCTGGTGTTACTGTAAGGGTTTGTTGTAATCAGAGCATTTTCTCTATAGATACATAAAATGGACGAAACAGACGTATCCTCAAGGAGGGAAGGAGAGCAATTTATCTGTACTGCTTCAAAGAGCTGTGAGACGCTTCACAGACGACAAGAAATATCAGGATGACATCCGCTACGTTGAACTCTGGATTGAATTTGTAAGTCATAAGCCTGATGTTTCTGAATGTCCCGTCAGAGCCGTGTAAATGACTTTCTTTCTGTTTCTGTAGGCAGAGGGCTGTTCTGACCCAATGGACATCTACCGCTTCATGCAAGCTCAGGGAATCGGTACCATGCAGGCCGCTCTGTACATCGCCTGGTCTGAGGAGAACGAGAAGAGGGGCAATTTAAAGATGGCCGACAGCATATTTCAAAACGGGGTCAAGTGCGGCGCACAACCTTCAGAGAAACTCCACGCGTTTCACAGGTCTGTCCTCTCAGTTGTGCTCTTGACGTCAGGAACAACGGCCCTGCTGATAGTGTTTTGGAATAATGAAATGGTTTGATCTCCAGAGCTCTGCAGGCACGTGTGTGCAGACAGATGATGTCATCCATGACTGACCAGAAGAAAGACCACGACGATGATGAGGATGGTGAAGGATCTGAAGAGCCTCAGAGATCCTCACTGGTTGAGTTAAAAGCCAAAGGAAAGAAGAAAGCAGTCGTTCCTATCAACAGAGCGAGCGCGTCTGTCGGCTGTGAGTAACTTCAAATGTATTCACTACATATTAACCTTCAAATTCAAGAGATCAAACCCCTATCACAGATTAAACATGTGTTGATGCATTGAAGCGTAGTTTGGCCTCTATAACAGGAATGAAAGCAAGAAGAATTCATATCAAAGGCTTTCTTTGTCAAATGAACTCTTGTTTGTGTGATGTTGTTGGGACAGATGCACGTGGACTGCACTTCAAACAGCCGCTGGGCCCAAAGCAGAACAGTCGTCTGGAGATATTTGATGAGAACAAAAATCCTGAAACTGAACCACAGGAACCACGATTAGAAATCTGGACGGCACCACCGACAGCCAGAGCCAAAGAGAACGAACAGAAACCTGAAAAATGGACCAATGTGAAGGTGCGTGTTAACCGCTTTGGAGAGAGAGAGAGAGAGATGGAGAGAGAGAGAGAGAGAGATAGAGGGAGATGGAGAGAGAGATGGAGAGAGAGAGATGGAGAGAGAGATGGAGAGAGAGAGAGTGTGTCAGGTTATTAGGCCAGTCAAAGAAAACCTACATGATGATGTAATCTGTAGGGTGAAAGTTCAAACTGCTGTGGGTTTTATTTCAGTTGCCCCTGAAGTCGAGATCTGGCCTCAGCGTGGCCGTTCCACCTCCCCTCCCCACCTTCCAGCCGTTTGTAGAGGAAGACCACCAGCCGCCCGCTGTGTGAGTTTCATCAGAAGTGTGCTCGTCATCTCAGTGATTCAATTATTTGATCTCTTTCCTTTTGTTATTTAACAACTACTTCTAAACAGTCTGCTGGTTTGTGTTGACTTTTTAACCAAAATATGTTACAAACCCCAGCGTTTGATGTAACTCACACTGAACCTGTAATGCATTCGCTTGTGTACACTCACAAAGTTTTCCTTTCTCTATTCCTCTGACAGAACACCTTGTAAAATCAACCCAGCTGTGAACTCTGTGCTGTCGGCCCGTAAGCCGTGTAGAGTGCAGGAGACGCCTCTGAAGATGCTGTCGCAGCACACGCAGCATGCGGCGGAGGGAAAGCCTCGTGAACAGAGCATGTACTGTAAAGAACTGCTCTACTGCGGAGTCATAGAGTTCTGCTTCGAGGAGCTGCGCGCGGAGCGATACAGACAGAAACTACAGACAGACAGACAGACAGACTGAACAGTGAAGAGGTCCAGAGTGTTTCATTCACGTCTACACCAGCAGCTTACTAGGGTTTGGGTTTGAAACAATCGTCAAGTCAGTGTTTGTTGTCAATGTTTTTTTTGTTTGTTTACTGATGATGTTTTTGTACAGATTTTTGAGTACATGCAAAGCTTTTTTGTAAAATCTCGCTTTTATAGCTTTTTCATTCCGGCTAAGGAAGTTGTGAATAACTTGTAGAAATGTTTTCCTAAGGACATGTGTTGTCTTTTTTGTGTGAGATGTGTGTTTGTTGAATGAATACTTCAATAAACGCGGCACATTTCATCATGTACAGGTTGATCTTGCATTTGACGTTATTTCCAATTTGTTACATGTCACATTTCATCACATGACTGTGTATATCATATGAGATCAAAAAAAATAGATTAAAAAATAATTTGATTTTTTTAAACATCACCACTGTTGATGGAGGCTCAATGACTTTCACATGAGTTTTAAAGACTCCACCATCCATACATGATTACAGTAATTGTCAATTTGAAATAAACTGAATCACTTCACGTATTGAGGGAGGGTGTAGTACCTGGTCAGAACAGCAGATGGCAGCTCAGTTTAGAAAAGCTGAAGCTTGTTTTGTTATTAATGAAGATTAGAGCTGCAGATTCTAATATGATGAATTTCTGCCACTTTGATTCTTAAACAAAGCTGCAGCTCATCTCCCTGGAGAAACTTCAGGGCAAGAAAACATTTGATATAAAAACATGATAAACAAACACGAGGACAGTGAAGTCCAAACAACATCTGAGAAAAGTTTTTCATTGACTTTTTCTTCAAAAAGTATTTTAATACACATAAGACATGATGTATAAAAGCATAACACATGTCATCAGTTGTAGTCATGTGCTTAAGTGACAGTAGAAGGTTTCATGTGCTTATATTTAATAAATAACGTTAATCTTACACATTTCTCCGTCATTTTATATCATATCTTCCACATCCATGTTTTAGTTTCTCAGAATGTGAAAACTATTTGTCTGGTTTCTTTGTGTTTGTAAACACATTACATAAACATACCGTTAATGAAATAAAGAGCCTATCAAAATAAAAATAGATCATAATAAAATTAAATTATTGGCAGTGTGAAAGAATTGTAAGATCAGACTGATGCTTTTGTGTTGGAATGAAGTTCAGTGTGAATGTCCCATCAGCTCAAAACTTGTGTGTTGTGTTTCAGTGAATGCAGGACCATTGTCTTCTATTAATATGTAAAACACAAAAGCCCACTGGAGTGACATTGTTGTGAAATGAACTTACGACTGCCCACCGCTCCTCATGTCTTTGTCTCTGCTTCCTGATCAAGTGAAACGAAAGATTTGATAGAGAACCATTCTGATGAACCCACTGCACATTATTATACATTTCATCTGATGGATTCAGAGTTATGGATTTATATAATTATTCACATGATATTCACAGAAGGCCCACAGACACACACACACACATGTATGTTTCCGTGGGACCGTCCATAGGTGTAATGAGTTGATTACAGTACAAACTAACCCAACCCCTAAACCTAAAGATTGTAGAAAACTATTTTCATTTTTAGATTTTTAAAAGTTATTGTTCTGTACAATTTATAATCTTTTGTGCCCGTGGGGACATCAATTTTGGTCCCACAGTGACACGAGTCCCCATGAAGTGGTGTGTATTCAGGTTTAGGTCCCTACTAACATATGAAACCACGTCCACACAGATACACGTCCACACATACACACACACTCATGATAAATGATGGTTTGGGGGAGCGGGGTTGACTCATCTGCTTTGGTTTTTATCAGTAATTGAGATTCAAATGTTTCTGAGATATAAATTCTCGTGCTTTTAGATGAACGACTGAGAGGTATTGATCAGTATTGTCAGTGAATTGGGCTTCTTGTTTTCCTGACTTGAATTGTTCTGTATTTAACTGTCCACAGATCAGTCTTATTAAAGATATGTAAAGTTAAAACATGTAGATGGTTTGAACAGTGTTCTCTGGTTTGCTTAAAATGACTTGTATTCTGAAATTGGTTTTGTATACAAAAATGTAAAAGTGAAAATTACAAAATCATTACTGAAATTAAACTTTTATTAAATACTTATTTTTGGAATGGATGAAGAGTTAATTTACTGTAAATGTGTGTGAAAGGCAGAAAAGAAAAACATTTGTGTTTGATTATTGTTATAGAAACATGTATTTCTTTATTTACAGTAAAACAACATTGAGTTTGCTATTAGCATCAAATATGGAAGGACATAAACTTGATGAGATGTGAAGATGTGTTCAGTGACACCAGACTTCTGTCTATAATGTCATCATCTCATGAATTATTCATGACATCTCTTCTACCTGCCGTCTCCAATCACCGCTCATGTGGAAACAACTCACCACGGCGACAGAGGGGGCGTCAACCGTCTCCTAGGAGATTGTCACACACACACAGATCCTGCTTATAGGGTCTCTGCAAAGACAACCCACAGGAGAGAGAGAGAGAAAGAGAGAGAGAGATGCGAGAGAGAGAGAGAGAGAGAGAGAGTGAGGAGGGGAGGGCATCAGTCTGTTCTCATCTCCTGTAGATGTGGAGTGTGGTGTGTCTTCATCATGGCTTCACAGCACTACAGCTATCGAGCTCCTCCAGGAGATCAGATGGCCTTTGAGCAGAACGTCTCATCTCCAGCACAACAGCTCTGAGATGGACGTGCATGCGTGCAGCTGCGGGCAGAAATGCATTGGGCTCTCTCAGGCGAACGGCAGCCTGCAGTGGGAGGTTGACTGAGCGTGTGTGTGTGTGTGTTAATTCAATCCCACAAAGCCTCTTCCTGGCAGGAACACAACAGCAAGGTAAGAAAATCTGCATTTTCTATGGAACCATGTATGCGACGCTCCCCCGCTTTAATGGTTTCTAAGGAGGGAGGCAGATAGAAACGGGATGATGAGGCTGATGTCCTGATGGGCTTTGTGTTGCATTGAGAGAGAGAGAGAGAGAGAGAGAGAGAGAGAGAGAAAGATGGTGGGTGATGGGAGAACGCAGATGCACAAAGAGCACAATAACACAGAATGTAAAGGCTGATGAGAAGGTAAAACCTTTGAAGGACTGCGGTGATGTGGAAATGCTTTTACTCTCCCCTCACCCAACCCAACCCCACCTCTCCCTCTCTCTCTATCTCTCTCTCTATCTCTCTATCTCTCTCTTTCTGTCTCTATCTCTCTCTTTCTGTCTCTTTCTCTCTCTATCTCTCTTTCTGTCTCTCTCTATCTCTCTCTCTCTTTCTGTCTCTCTCTATCTCTCTATCTCTCTCTTTCTGTCTCTATCTCTCTCTTTCTGTCTCTTTCTCTCTCTATCTCTCTTTCTGTCTCTCTCTATCTCTCTCTCTATCTCTCTCTTTCTGTCTCTCTCTATCTCTCTATCTCTCTCTTTCTGTCTCTCTCTATCTTTCTCTCTCTCTCTTTCTGTCTCTATCTCTCTCTTTCTGTCTCTCTCTCTCTCTCTCTTTCTGTCTCTCTCTCTCTTTCTGTCTCTCTCTATCTCTCTCTTTCTCTCTCTCTCTCTATATTGAGGCCACGTTGAGGTGAGCCGTCAGATTGTGGAGGTTGGATGGAGCACCTCTGGTGATGCATGTTTTGAAGTGAACGTCCAGAGGTGTTATCCAGGTCAGTGGTATCACACGCGTGTGCTCGTGTGAATGGATCTCATTGGACCAATGGCAGAAACATGATGTCTGTTCTAGGGTTGAAATGATTGGAGGTGTTACGGCGAGTATTACTTCCATCATTGTGGCACATGTCTGAGTATAGACATGAGTGTTAGTGAAGGTTGAGAGGATCTGAAGCATCGCTGTCATGGCCGTGTTAGGATGCTCACAGATGTGTGTGTTCCAGCTCAAACACTCATACACATGAACTGGAACAGAGGATTGTTTTCTGTATGGGACAAAGTCCTAACCTTCCAGAGGGAATAGAGTGGTAGAAAGAAATGGAAATAAAGAAGGACATGCACATTAAGGCATGAAGATGGATAACAGACACAAAATACATCACGATTTGGATTTCGGCACAAGCTAAAACCAGATTCTAAACTGGACTGATAGTGAAAAATCTGGTAAGACTATACTTAAATACCATTGTATTTAGATTATATAGGTGTAAATAATTATTATAAAGGGTTATTAACAGGTATGGTGCATTAGAATGTGTGGTGTTATACATTAAATGTTGTTAGAGAGAATAGATAGACCCAAACAAACTAGACAGAACACATGTGATGATACTAGACATACTTCATCAACATGAAATAGTGTTTAAAGATCATTTAACTATCATAACGTGACACACTCAAAAAAAATAATTTACTAACATTGTTTTAGGTTTAATATTTAAACATAATTGCAATGTCTTAAATGGACTAAAAACAATAATGCTTTGGCTTAACTAAATGTTTACATTTTAAATGATCATGTTTCCATCAAGTAGATCAAAATTATATTTGATGCTTGTTCGATTTACTTAAATAAATTAAGTTATCACAACACAACTTTTTTGAACCACTTTACTTAATCCATTAGAGTTGAGACACATGAATGAATTGAGCTGTATTAGAGTAATGTTATAGACACTAGGATTTTTACTTCCCTTCATGCTTTGCCGGGCCGGATCGGGAGAGTAAAAGTTGCAATAAAATGTTATTTGGACATGGTTGTTTAAGTTTACTCAATGTATGATGAAGTAAACTGAACTAAATATTTGAATAGAGATAACATATTTCAGTTGTGTGGAAACACTGTATATAATTTAATTCAGTTAGTTTAAAGTGTACGAAAACGATTTAGGGCAGGATTTTATTGTGTTTGGTCTTTCATCTGTGTTGTTCAGGTAGCTTTAAACTTCTGAACACCTTCTGATTGATTTTCTTCAGAAGTTAAAGACGACAGCGACATTAGATGACAGTAATGGTTACAGGTCATACATATCAAATCAAAGGTTGTTGGTTCGATCCCAGCAGTCACCACCAGTGTGTCCTTGAGCAAGACACTTTACTCCATGTTGCTCCAGGGGGATTGTCCCTGTAATAAGTGCACTGTAAGTCGCTTTGGATAAAAGCGTCTGCCAAATGACTAAATGTAAATGTAAATATCAACTCAATCGGGCCGTAAAGACAGAAACGAAATGTGTGTAAAGAAGAAAATGTGATTACGGTCCTTCACAGTAAAGTGTGTTTCAGTCTCTCATCATAACACAAACTACACACAGTCTTACTGCCGGACATCATTTGCTAAGCGTAGTTTAAGCAGCTGTAAAAACTTAGAATAAAGAGTAGAGTAGAGTAAGTATATTAAGTGTTTATTTTCATTTCTCATGCATTATAAGGTGTGTGACATCGACACCCATAACTGTTAGAAATGATACGTCATTATTTATCGGTCAGCATTCAAAACATCATCAAAAATCAAGCTGTTAGGGTCTCATTTATAAAACTGTGTGTAGGATCCTTACTGAAAGTGTACGTGCGCCCGAAAGACAAAACAGCGTACGCCAAACATATTCAGACTTATAAAACCGTGCATACGCAAACCTGTAAGCATTATTCACTTTATACATCACAGATCACCTTTAACTGTGCGTACGTCAATCAGCCTCATATCCCGCCCTGTACACGCCCATTTTTACCCATAAATAGTCAATGAAAGCATCTCATGAATGCTGATCAGTATATAAATAGGCCTTTCATCCAATCCGCTGGTTATGTCTGACGTCACGTGCCGTAATGGACGTAAACTGTTTTCGGGTCCAAGCGCTATCGGATGCCATAGAAAAATAACAAAGAATGATGTAAAACACCCGATCCCATCCTTTATCTCCATAACGACATCATAAATGGCCACACATGAGATACACTGAGATTTACTGATTAATAAAATTTTAAATAACAATTATTATATTAAAGTCAAACAAGGTCTCTGCTGCATGTATATATTTATATCATTTATACTGATCATTAACACCTCATTATAATCACATCCTTCATTAGTGGTGTCTTTTACCTGAGATACAATTTGAAGACATAATTGTAAAAGACAAATGTTTCTTAATTTCTGTTTTGTTATGAACATGATAAGGACTGATAACGAGGACATAAAGAGAAACGACAATGGGTGTATTTCCGGACTTTGATGATTATGCACATTTAAGGAAATATATTTAGTTGTTTATCTACACTATGTTCTGCGGTTATCGTATTTGATGCTGTCCTGTATGCATCTCCTCAAGCACTCATTAAACATTTTTATTGAACATTTATTTAAGATTTGACTTGGATTTTACAGGAAGGTGCATGACACAATTATCTCTCAATACAAGCGCAAATAACTGTACCGATCTTCGTGATAATGTGGATGTTTAACGGATATAAGGTCAAATTAAATGTGTGTGAGGCATCAATACTTACAATTGTTTTTATCACACTACCTTTCTGCAATCTAGCTTGAGTTCACTAACTCACTATTTATGTCTCCAGACTGTGTGTACGCATGGTTCAGAGTTCGCTTACATGTGCGCAAGTTTATTTTTAATATATCACAACCTTTGCGTGTAAAGTGACGTCCAGCCCAATGTTGTGCGTCGCAGCGTTGATACATGAGGCCGCAGGTGTACATTAACCTTCGCAATGCGCGAATTGTGGTCGTGTATCGTAAAAGTTCTGTGTTTTTTCAGGCAATACGATAAAGGCTTTTTCCCAAAACTGCAATGGAAACACTTTTTGACGTATTTACAAGTCACGTTGCCTATAAAAAAGTCACATGACCATCGGCATGTGACTGGGCAGAACATTTGCAAAGATTGAATGTAATTCACATGAAGTTATATGTTATGACGGCTGGAAAACGAGTGAGTGCAGTATATATATGTTTAAGAAACAGTGAGGTCTTATGAACATTAGTCTCGCGGAGCTTCATATTGAAGGTACTTATCGCAGCTTTATTTAAAAAGGCCCGCCCGAGAGACCGTATGACTGACAGGTAAAGGAACCAATCACGTTTCGTTTGGTGCCGCGTCATGTTTACAGGCCTGGAAATGTCCCCACAGTAACAGACCGATGTACATTCACAAACGTGTCAAAAGTTAACAGAAACAACACTGATTATAAGTTCATGTCATGAACTTCGCATACTTTTAAGAATTGAGAGTTTAGTCGATCGTGATGGATTCTTATAGCAACCGTTGTAAACAAGACAGCTTACTTCTTAGATAAGACGGCTTTGCAAGTCTGCCGGAAATCCTGTGAAATTCAACCAATCATATGACGACTTTGAACGTTTCGAAGTGTATCAGACGTTCAGCCAACGTGAGAATATATATCTGGAAATAAATACATTTTTCTTCACTCTTTTATCACAGTAGTGTGGCACTAAAGTTTGTTTGTAAACTGCCAGAAAACGTACAGAGAAGAAGTACGGCCAGAATGACTTGAAACAGAATACACTTTAATCGCATAACATCATTTAATGGAAAAACAGTCATACCGCGATATTGTTTTAACCGACATTTAGAAAACATCGCTTACATTTTGAACAAATCTGTAATGGAAACCTGGTGAGTGAAAGAGAGTGTTTTGTGTTTGCAGATAATGAGCGTGAGAGGATTCATCAACTTGATGACAGACAGATGGTGGACGGTGTTGCTGAAGCTTGAATAAATGATTCAACATTTATCAAGTGAAGTTATTATAGTGTAGTGTGTGCTGGTGTATAGTGTGTCCTAATGAGATATTGTGTGACAGACTGTGAGTTATTCACTTCAGATGCTCAAACAAGCATGATGACCACTTTACCTTTATATTTAACAGCTTTAAACTGACCGCTGTAGAGATTCTTCATGTGAATGAAGTTCAGATCAACAACAAATATCAGAAATCAATATTACACTGCTTCACAAACTAGGCCACATGATGACGGGGTTCCTAACCCTTTTGACATGAAAGAACAACGTAACATTCAAACCTAATCTTAAATCTGGATTATATATGAATTCTAGCTCAAAGTGGACAAATATGTATAAGGATAGTTGACAGCAGACATGTGTCGTGTGGTGTGACATAAAGCAAAAAGTTAGAAAACAATCTGTTAATGATACATAAAAATCCCATAGGAGAGATTTCTCTTCATTGTAAGTTTATTTTCTCATTTTTTGCTGTCACACCATAAGATTCATGTACACATTCATTTGTGATTCAACTATTTGTTCAACACATAAATTATAAAGTATGTTTTCAAGCATAAAGGAGAGAACAGTTTTCACTTTTACAGTAATTTACAGTCACAGAAATAAATTAAGAGACCATTTAAAAATCATTTTTTCTGATTTTAAAATTGACTATAGACATGTGTTTAGGTAGAATGATCATTACTCATAATATTTCTCCCAAATTTCTAATAAAAATTATGTTTCCATGTGCGTTTATTTTCAAGTTCAGATTTACATATTTCTACATGCATTTAGAAAAAGTTCAAAAATGATTTTGTAGGTGTGTGTCGGATGACTTTATGTCACTGCTGAGGTTTGATTTTCTTCAAATCCAACAAACACTGGACTGAAATGATCACAATACATCTAGAAATTAAGATTAAATGAACATTTGGAAAGATCTCTTCATATTTTTCCACGGCTGTATATTTGTTAAATATAAACCATCAGTCTATTTCACAAATTGTATGTGAAACTTCTCATTCTTGTGGTGTTGTTGGGGTCAAAGTGTAAATGTGATGCAGGAAACCTCAGATTCAAGCGCTCATTGACAGAGAGGATGAGCTGGTGAAACACTTGACACAAATATTGCATCAAATGTGAGCGCTCGTCCAAAATAGGAT
>CM017907.1:22774192-22821692 GCA_008369825.1 Triplophysa tibetana | reverse complement strand
AATTTTTGATTTCAACTATTCAATTCTTGATATAAAGAATATGATTTCTACTAGAAATTGCTATTTTTGATATCAGTAATTACATTTTCACTGGGAAAAATGTGAATTCTTAATATCAACAATCGATCACTCACTCACAGAATTGTGTTTTCTTGATATAAAAATGTTGTCATGTCTGAACCTTTTAAAAAGTCTATGGTGTGAACTGAACCTTATGAAAGTAAACAATGGTGTAAAACCCATTCACACACTGACAAGAGTGTAGTTAAAGAAACAAGACAACAGATAAATACTCACATGTTTGTTTCTGATTTGAATGATGTGGTGCTCTGACTTTTTCAAATGATTTTCAATCACTCTCATGATATGAGAGTGTTTTTTTTACATATTTCCAGAATCTGTTTTATCTATGGATTTTTTAGCAATCATACAGCTAAATCAACATTATATATACCTACATGTATCTAATTGTGTGTTCGTTCTTCTAAAGAAAAGTTGTTTTCGCTCCAGATCAGTATTCAAAAATTACTATTAAACCAAAAGCACACAATTTTGTCCCGGTTACATGAGAATAACAGTAAGACTACCAATCACAGCTTTTCTGTTAAAAAAAACATGTCTTTAGGTTTAGACTTGCAAGAAATGCTTTGATAGCGTAGAGCTTGACTAGACCTATTCTTGCACAACACACGTCATCCAGAAATAGCCTCTTTAGAGGAAAGTGTGATTGTGAGTTGATGCAAACCCAGGTGAATTCACACACTCTTTAAATAGCGCTGGCTCTCAGCATTCATCACAATCTTGCTCTCATCCTCCGCAGACCATCGTGCGAGGCAGTATGATCGGCCACGGAGACTACATCTCAGCCATGCTATCAGACATGAGTCGCCTGTCCGTCACCAGCTCCAATTCCCTGCGCAAGAGCAGCCCGTCGGCACGCAAGAGAGCGCAGTCCCTCGGTCGTCTGGGCGAGGTCAACGAGGGCGAGGCGTATCAGTATGAGGGTCTGGAGCCCTCTCACGATGAGCCCGAGTCCCGCTGGGCCGACAAGTCACGAAACATCCACAGCGAGAGCGGAACGCCGTACATGGGTCTGAAAAAAAGCATCACGCTGCAGCCCAACGGCGTCCTGCCCCGTGCAAAGTCCACTTATGAGGTCAGCAGCAGGTCTTTGGAGGGACCCCCGCCTCCTCCTCCGGCTCTTCCGGCGCCCCCGCCGCCCCCCATACACTTCCCGGAGCCTCCCCGGTCCACGTATCTGGGAGGAGATGTGGGAAGTCCGACGGAGAGACTCATGATGAGGAGAGAGTTCCCCATCGTGTTCTCACACAACCACAGACCCATTTCATGTTTCTATAGCCCTACGATGCCCATGCATCAACCTCACGGAGACCCCGATGTGAGGACTTCAAACCGACTACTGGCGCATCTTCAAAACAGCCCTGGAAGACCGTTCTCCTCATACGACCTGAAGGTAAACTCACATACTGAAATCATGCTGATCAGGTTGATCTGAACATGAGATGATGTTTGGTGATCCTCACGGAACCACTGAAACATCACGCCGGTTATTGGCTGGAACACACTAGACTTTTAAAACCTGAAATAGACATCACACACTTACAAAAAGGTTTTGAAAGTTTCAGATAGAAACCCACTAACTGATCAGATCTGCACACTGACACATGTCCAGACTGAAAATCTCAGCGAAAGTCTTGTAGTGTATTTACGCCCTAAGATTTGAATGATAAAACATTCAATTGGGTAACATCATAATAAAGATAATTGTGTTCTCTCACTTGGACAAACCATCATTTTTACATCATAAATAATTATGTTTTTATTGCTTTTCCTGCTGAAATTCTCATAACCGTAACGAGCCCCGATTTGTCTGAGTGCATTATACAGTATGTTGTCATTTAAACAGAGTAAAATTAAAATATTCTGAAATAACATTTGGATGTTCCGCTACTAGATGACAAAATATTACTGTGTATTAAAAATGAAGAAATAGTGGAAGAAAGAAGAGTCAAGGACTGATATTCTCATCCTCCGTAAGGATTTCTAAAGACTGTTTAAACGCACAAAGATACTTGCATTAAGTCTGATTTTAAGTGAAGAAACACATTTGTAAGAGACTTTAAATGGCTAACAACAAACGACTTTATATTTTTCTTGTTAAAAAACGTAACATTCTCTTGTGTACGTGACTTCTCATGACCGATGCAGGTAGTTTTCCACATTTAGAGAAATTTCACATGTATAATATTCGATTCCAATATAAACAGTGTTGGTGTAACTAGTTACTTAGTAATGAGTCCCTTTAAAAACTAAAGTAAGGGATTACTCAACGTTACTTAATTACAGTTACTTCTGATTTAAATTAACTAAATGCTGTGTAATGCATACAATAGTGGAATTGACATTAAAATTCAAAGTCTAACTTGAAAATGTATGCGTGAATGTTTATTTCTCACATTTATATACTTTAGTCAGTTAATAAAAGTACGTCATGTAGTTTAATGTGATTTATTTGAATGAGTCTTTTCATGTCTATCCTTCAATCACTGAACTAATCAAGGCTAATGTTGGATATAGAAAGTCATTAGTAATAAATACTTTTTGAGAAAGTCATCTGTACAGTAATCTAATGACACTATTGAATATGTAAATAGTAACTCATGACTTTCTCAGAGTAACTCGGCCAACACTGGTCATTAATGTCTTACATTTACATTTTACATTTATACATTTGGCAGACGTTTTATCCAAAGCGACTTACATTGCATTATCTTATAAATGATCTTATGTATGATTGATAAAAACTTGCTTAGGCATCATGTCGTCGCTTGTTTTTAGCAGCACATGCTGTGAGGTTGACCGTTTTAAATGGTTACGGTTATGAGAATTTGTAAGGATTGTGTTAAACTGTCAGTAAAAGTCGTGATATTATAGTGCTTTTAAACATTTCCCATCTTGTTTTAAATGAATATAAAGGGAGTTTGTTGCTCCAAGTGTTTTTAAGAAACTGTATTTGAAATCTTAAAAGCAAGATTTCATGAGAATCCTCTGGTACGATACAGGCCGAGGCAGTCATGAGACATCTGCACAGCGGCACCAACAGTCCTCTGGTGAGACCTCACCAAAGCATCCGCTCCTCCTCAAGCTACACCATCGGCCTCTCACCCAACATCAGTTACCGGCCCGCCGGTC
This sequence comes from Triplophysa tibetana, assembly GCA_008369825.1. Lineage (NCBI taxonomy): Eukaryota > Metazoa > Chordata > Actinopteri > Cypriniformes > Nemacheilidae > Triplophysa > Triplophysa tibetana. The sequence goes on along the minus strand of CM017907.1, from coordinate 22,818,479 downwards.
CCGACCCCTTCATGAGACACTCTGGCTGTCCGAACCAAGGACTCTACCCCAGACAGGACAGCCCGTCCCAACCCCGCCCCTCACCCACCGGCTCCCTGGCCAACAGCCCCCCGGGGACCTGTTCGCCCGCGTTCAGACCCCCTCTTCACCCGTCGCCGCGCCCCCCGCCTGACCCCCCTAAAGTCACCCACCAGCAGTTCAAAGCAGCGCTGCAGATGGTGGTGGATAAAGGAGACCCGCGCTCATACCTGGAGAACTTCGTGAAGATCGGAGAGGGCTCGACGGGTGTGGTGTGTATCGCTCGTGAGAAACACAGCGGACGGGTGGTGGCCGTCAAAATGATGGACCTCAGGAGACAACAGAGACGAGAACTTCTCTTCAATGAGGTGAGACAGCACACAGGACTGTGAACGTGAATGTCCTGGACACCATTTCAAACTCCATCTGCCATCTGGGTCAATATTTCGAAATCGATATTTTACATCATTTGAAAGCTGAATAATTAAGATTTCTATTGATGTATGAGTTGTTAAGATATGATGATATCTGGAGGATATATTACTGTTTAAACCTCTGGAGTCTGAGGGTGCAAAATAATCAAAATATTGTGAAAAATGCCTCTGAAGTTGTTAATAAGAGGCATTGTTACTGGACATCCACTCACAAAAATAAAGTTTAGATTTATTTAAGGCAGGAAATTTACAAAGTATCTTCATGGAACATGATCTTTAGGGAATGAAAATTTTGGGCATGAAAGAAAAATCTATAATTTTGACCCATACTATGTATTTTTTGCTTTAACTAAAATGTTCCCGTGCTACTTTGTGATCAAGGGTCACATTTTTCCCTTTTTATTTTGTATGTCCAATCTGTAAATGGTAATAAACGTAATGCAGTAAACCTCATGTGGATTAGAATTACAGGTGAAACAATCCCATCATGACCAGAAGCCTCAATGACTGACAGCTGTCCATTTTGTGTTCATCTCTGTGTTTGTCAGTGTGTTTGAGCACCAGATACAGTGACCAATCAGAGAAGAGAAACAGTGATGTGTCCTTTAGCTCTTCCTTTTGGATTTTTAATTGACAACATCATTATTAGTTTTTTCACATTATATGATTTCCTTTTGGATGTTTATAGAAGGAATAGCTGCGTCTCAGAAAGTTATAAAACATTATAAATCTTTAAAGTAAAATCTGTTCATCGACAGTATTACAATATTGAGGTGAATAATCCACAGTTATGATTTTTGTCGATGTTAAAATGTTCGGACTGTTTTCTTCTGTCCCTCCCCTCATCTGACCCGTCTCATCTCTCACATGGACGTCTCGTCTCAGGTCGTGATCATGAGGGATTATCAGCACAGGAATGTGGTGGAGATGTTCAAGAGCGCTCTTGTGGAGGAGGAACTCTGGGTCATCATGGAATATCTACAGGGAGGAGCCTTAACAAACATCGTCTCTGAAACCAGGTATGATGGCACAGTATATATATACATTTACATTTATGCATTTGGCGGATGCTTTTATCCAAAGCAACTTATATTGCATTATACTATACAGTTGTTTCTAAGAATGTGCAATCCCCTGAGATCGAACCCATGACCTTGCGTTGTTAACACAATGCTCTTACCGCTGAGCTGCAAGAAAGCGATATATATATATATATATGTATTTTATTTACTTATTAAAGAATATAATCCACATACATGGAACTATAGAACAACCAGGGATGATGTCACAGCATCCAGATAAATGAATCCAGAGGTGAATCTGAACTTGTTTTCTTTGCATATTTGAGGTTTGAAAACACAGAGCTTCTTTTCTGTTATTTTCACTTTTTCTCCAGTTTTCTTTTTTGCAAATAGAAACAATATTTTTATTATATATATGGAAGAAATATTGTCCGTAGTTCATAGAATGGGGACTTTAAATTAAGTTTGCTCTGATTGTAATGAGTGTCTTTTAAAGATGCTTGGGCCTCACGCTGTTGTAATGTGACTGTAGTGTTTCATTCACGCCACAAGAGGGCGATGTGTGTGTGTGTGACATGGCTTCATGATTGACACTTCTTATCCTGCACAAGAGACTTTTATTCCATTCTACAATCAGATTAGTAAATGTTTTGATGATATTCGGGTGGAATGGATTTGTGTTCTGATTCCATCGGTCCTGAGACTCCAAAGCAATGTTGACATCACAGAAGAACAAGATCTGACCCGAGTGAGACACCATTGATTTACTCACAGTGACAGAGAGAACAAGATCAGCCGGAGGAGATTCAGCAGATTTAAGACTTTCTCTGGGAATGAAATGACATGAATAAACCTCCCAGTTGAGTGAATAACAATGAATGGGTCGTTCTGATCTTTCCCAACTGATTCAGATTTTTCGGAGAGCTGCTGAATTTTTCTTGTAGTTTTTCTTCTGCTGTGGTATAAACAGATTCACTACCGAGAACATTAAATGTGCTTTTATAAAACAAAGCTCTAAAACCTAATTGGATGATGGCATGTGTGAGGAGCACAGTGATTGTTGAGATGATCATTGTTTTCTGACACACGAGGAGTTTTTAAAGAGCGCTGTTGATGTGATGTTGTGCTCTTTAACCTTCAGACTGACTGAAGAACAGATCGCTACGGTGTGTGAGGCCGTCCTGCAGGCGCTGGCGTATCTCCACTCGCAGGGCGTCATTCACAGAGACATCAAGAGTGATTCAATACTGCTGTCACTCGACGGCCGGGTGAGTTCATCTGTCTGAACCTGTCTGTCTGTGTAAACCTCTGTTTGAATGAGTCCTTAACCCTAACCCTTAAGCATTTTTCTCCGCTCTATAACGCTCAAAAGAAGCCCAGTTGGACGGGAACCCACTCAATCTGGCAGCACTGCTCATTCCCTGTTTTTGTTTTTCCTTCAGATCAAGCTGTCAGACTTTGGGTTTTGTGCCCAGATCAGTAAAGATATTCCTAAGAGGAAGTCATTGGTGGGAACGCCGTACTGGATGGCACCTGAGGTCATCTCAAAATCACCGTATGGCACCGAGGTCAGAGGGTCAAAACACCGTAAGATTGAGAAGCTGTTGAGACAGATGATAAGATGTGTTGTGAAATCTGCAGGTGGATGTTTGGTCTCTGGGGATTATGGTGGTGGAGATGGTTGATGGAGAACCGCCGTATTTCAGTGAAACACCCGTGGCTGCCATGAAGAGGCTCCGAGACGAGCCGGCACCCACCGTACGCAAGCTTCATCAGGTGATGATGAAAATCTAGAGTATTATACAGATGAGTCAAAGCCACGGCGCTGGTTTGATGTCCTGTTTCTCCGCAGGTGTCCCCCGTGCTGAAGGATTTCCTGGACCGGATGTTGACTCGAGATCCGATGGAACGAGCGAGTGCCACAGATCTTCTGGAGCATCCTTTCCTCCTGCAGGCCAGCTCTCCTCAGTGTCTGGTGCCTCTAGTGGAGCAGTACCGCAAGCGCATGTCTCGCTGCTGAAGATTCTACCTCCCGCCGGCGCTGGCTGCTTCACACGAGACCCCGGGGGGCTCCTCACCGTGTTAAATGCTCTGAAGAGCAGAAATAACCAGTGGCGGAGCACTTTTAACCCGTGGAAAGCATCTTTTTTACCAAAGGGGTCAGAATACGGTTGAGACGTGAACTCCACACAGAGTTGGGTTATTGGTGCTTAAACGGCGGCGGATTTTAAGAGGAAATGTACACACATTCTCTGCCCCTAAATGAGCGCTCCACATATCCAAAATAGTGACTGTTTTGGAAACGAAAACTGAAGTGAACTTGAAGGAATCATCAGCATTTTTCCACAAAAAGCTGGCGGTCGCTCAGTACCAGCTCGCATGTATTGTCGCTCCAAGCTTGAATTTTGTTGGCAAACGCCGAAAATAAATGATGTCATGATTCGTCAGTACTGACAGGTGCAGCTGTTTTTAATGAGCCGTGTAACCAACTGTACATATTTTAATGACCTATTTATTATTTTTGCAATGGATTGACATGAGCACCTGCTTTTGGAAAGGGTGCCGTGAGTGGATTTGTAAACCGTGTAAATATTGCATCTGAGCTAAAAAGGGTTTTTCTTCAAACTCAGTCACAGTGAGCGTCAGAAGAACTAATAATGTACACAAACTGTAAATGCCTTGGTTTATATTGTTCATTATGAAAGACGAAAGTTTTATTTAACGTGTGTTTGGATGCAACTTTCATGGTGGTATTTCTGTGTTCAGTTGTGCTGTGATGCTCCCAGAATTCTCATTATGAGAGAGAGAGAGAGAGAGAGAGAGAGAGAGAGTGTTGCTCTGTCAGTGTGATTTTTAATTCATGGTTGATCTTCATATTTCAGACAAACAGGTCGTACACTCCTAAAAAGAAAGTTGTTAGGAAGAGTTCTTTCCAGCGATGCCATAGAAGAAGCATTTCTGGTACCCCAAAGAGTCACAACTTCAATTCTTTTACATTCTGTGTAGTCTGTAGAGACGTTTTCCACCACAGAGGACCTTTATTGAAACAGAAAGCTTCTGTGGATGTTAAAGCTTGTTTGACACCATACAGCTTGACAAAGAACTATTTGAGAACCTTTATTTTCAGGAGTGCAGCAGAACATCTATAACAGTGTTTTATAGATGAAAGAACAGTTCACTCACAAATAAAAACACAGTTATTTACTCATACTGTTGTCTTGGTATTTTCTCTACAGAACACAAACATGAATTCTTTTCTTTTTTGAAGCCTGACCGATGGGCTGACATTGACCGGTTCTGTGTGTCCTGAGGTTTATCTAAACTCTCTTAAAATGTTGTTCAAGCGATGCCATAGAAGAAACATGTTCGGTTCCACAAAGAACCATTCAGTCAAAGGTTCTTTATCTCTTTATACCTTTTCATAATCTGAAGAACCTTTTTTCGCCTCAAAAAACCTGTGTGCGTGTGTTTGTGGGGATGTGTGTGTGTGTGCGTTCCGGTGTGTGTGTACCTGGTAAACCCTACGGTATGATGGCAATATCCAAAATCCTTGTCCTTGTGAGGACAATGTTTGGTCCCCATGAGGAAACAAGATTATAAATCATACAGAATGAACTTTTTTGAAAATCTAAAAGAGCAGAAAGTGTTGTGTGATTGTGAGGTTTAGGGGCTGTGAATATGATATACAGTGTGTACAGTATAGAAACCATTGCGTATATGGAATGTCCCCATAAAGCATGGAAACCCAACATGTGTGAATATTTGTGTGTGTTTGTGTGTGTACTTGTATATCTATCTTAATGAGGACCAGCAGAGTGAGGACTAAGAGAGTAAAGTGGCCGGTCCTCACTTTCTGAGACCCCTTTAAAGGGCTGTTTGAGGGTTAAGACCTGGTTTTAGGGTTTAGGTCATATTCAGGTTTAGGGTGAGGGTTAGGGTCGAGTTTACACTTCTTATGGTTTGGGTAAAGAGCTGAGATTGTGTTGAGTCAATGTATGTCCTCATAAAGATAGCTGTACAAACATGTGTGTGTGTGTGTTGATTGAAGTGAAGCATACGGCTGAAAACAGGTGACTCATCAATCCTCTTCATGTTTTGTGTGCTTGTGTTTGTATGTTGATGAAAAGAGAAAGACATTAATTTTTCTGAATGAATTAAAGATAAAACACTCGCTGACAAAGTTTTAATTTCTTTCACACGTCCAGATTCCACATGTATGCAATGATTTTATTAACATACTTGAAAAAACCCCAGAATGCTTCTCATACAAACATGATTCAGCAAGTTGATACATTTGTTTTATTGTAAGTTTTAGTTTTCTATGAAAAGAAAAGAAAAACAGAATATTTGAGATATGCACAGTAAATATTTACACCAGATATATGATGGGATTGTTTTGTACTCTTTTTTTGTTCTTCATAAAGACGACACAAACTCACAAAAACAAAACACTTTTGTATTATAATCAAAGCATCACAGTGCAATAATAACATTTGTTTATGAGAAGCACACACGAGCACATCTCCAGACACAAGAACTGGAACGTTTGATATTCATTTAGGACAAGATATGTTCAACAACTGTTCAACTATCTTTACATTTACATTCCTGGTCGTTCTAAATGGCCATAAATATCATTTCTTTATAATAAATATCATTTCTTTATATCTCTGGTAATAAATATATGTCTGTGATGATAATCATTCATTTGAGAAACTCACACCTGACGGCACTGATGCTGTCCACACTCGGCTGACTGTTTACTCTCTGATGTGTGCGTGTCAATGGAAAGGTCTCTGAGCGAGACATCTTGCCTTTATTCTGACCCGCGTCTGATTCTCGGATGTGTCTCAAGAACTCGGGAGCGGTGAACCTGCGCAGTAATCTGCTTCCCAACCCGCCGAGACCACCTGAAGATTCACCTTTCAGCCTCTCGGGCTCCAACTCCCCCCGACCCAAGAGAAGTTTGTTCCGTCTGCCCAGTTTGGAAACGTCTCTTCTGCATTTGACGTTGTCGTTGTGCGGTGTCTCCGGCGCTTCCGATCTCTCTTTTTTATTGGCCTTGATTTGGGAGTAGAACTTGGCCACCAGAGGCTTCTCGTCCTGAAGAGATGCTCTTTTGAATCTGCTGGCCGATCTGCCCATGTCCGGGTCGTCGCCCTGATAAGATTGTTTTCTGCTGCTCTTCAGGTCCAGGTTGAAGGATTTGGATTTTCCCCAGAGCGGCGCTTCATCTTCGTCAGGTTTGACCGGTGGACACCGCTCCGAAGAGAAATCCATCCGTCTGCCTCCGCCGGCCTCTTTGAGGACTGAGTTGTGTATCTGTTTGGAGGTGAACAACAGCTCCTGTTTGTCTTCGGCCAGACGTCTCTCGGACATATTGTTCAGGGCTTGGCAGTGGTTGGTAACCATGGTCTCCGTGGATGACGGCGGTGGGCGCCGGAAGCGGATCCGCAGGCTGTTGCTCTCTCCCACGCGCAGCTGTCTCTGAAACAAGGCCGGAAAGGCTTCTTCCTTTTTGCTGTGCGCTTTCGCCCGGGAGAACTTCTCCAGAACCTGCTTGGGGAGGCGATTGGGCCACCTGAGATCCTCCGCGGGCTCTCCGCTGCTGTCCGTGGGACTGACGGCCTTCTTTCTGCAGCCGCTGAGGGCTTGGACGCACTGGTTGTGACCGAAGAAATCTGCCACCTGGACGGCAGAATGTCCCGCGTGGTTGGTGCGATCCAGCCGTAGTCCTAACGTCTTAAACGCCCTGACCAGGAACTCCAAAACATGGTCGTGTCCTCCGCAGGCGGCGTACATCAAGGCGCTGTTGCCCCAGGTGTCGATGAGTTCTGGGTCGGCGTTGAACTGCACCAGGAGCTTGACGGCGTCCAGATATCCCAGCTCACAGGCTAGACTCAAAGCCGTGCGCCCTTGGTCGTCTGAAACGTTCACGTCCGCACCTTTCTCCAAGAGCAAGTGGGTGAATTTGGACCTCGTGGCGTTGTCCTGAATGCACACGGCATGCATCAGGAGCGTGCGGCCGCCCTCGGCCTTGGAGTTGATGATGCGACCGTCCAAAGCGTCCAGCACGAAGCGAGCGAGGTGAACTTTGCCACTCTCCATGGCCTCCAGGAAAGTTTTGGTGCCGGAGCCGTGACACAGGTCTTTCGGCCGCAGCATCATCGGGCCGGTGCAGGGGCTCTGCGGATGCGAGTGAGTTTGTTGTGGTTGTCGCCGGGCTGCTCAGAGTTTCTGAATCTCGTCTGAGAAAGCGTGTGTGTTTTATACCACAGCGCTCTGTGTGTTGCTATGGAAACAGTCATCTGAGAGCAACGTTGCTCCATTCACAATCGCCTCCTCTTTCTCAGACGGGAGGGGACACTTGAGGAGAGGTAAAAACATGCGCTGGTTTTATTCAGCTGCTTGAGGTGTAAAAGAATACACGTATATATACAAAAATCTTCTTTCCTCGTCGCCCAAGCAACAGCAGTGTCACAGTCAGCACTAAAAGAACACTTCACCATCTAAATCATGTAGTATGTGACTCTTTGACAGCAGAAGATATTTTGAGAAATGTCTCATCGGTTTTGTGTTCACACAGTGGAGGTCAATGGAGATCAGTGTCGCTCAAAATATCTTCTGTTGTGTTCTGCAGACGAAAAGAAAAGTCTGACATGACACGAGGACGAAGAAATGAGAAGACAATTTTCATTTCTGTTGTTTTAACGTCTTGATCAAAATGTCACTCTCATTGATTTTCTGAACAGATATGATGTGTAGTCAAAAGCCTTCACCTGTGTCTCAGGTCGCTTTGATCTCTACAGACCAGATGCAGATGATTGAATTTCCCATGAGCAGGACAACATGTGGCCTGGATCTGTCTGATTTGATCCATATAATGACACACGTGTGATGGGAAAGCACTGCTGTCTAATTCAATTTCACATCAGAATAATCTGCACTTTAAAGTCTCTGGTGAAAAGAAACCTGCAGCTCTTCAGATGAACACAACATGAGACGCGAGGAGACTTTATCTGTCAGAGCAGGTCACACATGTGGGTCAACAAATCCAGTCGCTAAAAACGAAATGATCATATTAAAAGAGCAAAAACTTTTACGGGAAGATAAGAATAATTATCATAATTGTTTGAAGGAACCACTCATACTGTATATCAAAAGATAGCGCGTGAATTTTCCTTTAAAACATTTGTTAATATATTTGAAGATTTTGGTTCCAAAATGCAATCATGTTTTTTTCATAGAGCGTTCCAATTAACATCAATCAAACTGAAATTGCTTTGTTTTGATTACAGCCTTAATAAGTACAAAAATACCACTAACTTACACAATGAAACATGATCTCATTTTGGAACCAACCTCTTCATATATATATTTATATATACAGTATAATATATCTAAAGGTCAAGGACTCACTGAACACTGTGGACTTTTAAGAACAGATTTTAAAGACGGTGAGGATGAGACGGGGAACCTGAGGAAACACATGCTCATCATATATCATCATCTGAACATCGTTCATGAAACACTTCTGCACTCAACTCAGTTTTGTTATTCTGATGCTCCATTTGATCTGAGAACCAGTTTTAAAATCACGAGCTCTATTAATAAGAATAAAGCTTATGGAGTGTCAAATCAAACTTTCAGCAGTCACTTTTAAATAAAAAAGAAAACTAAACTCATAAATGTAGGGTTAGGATGATTTAATCCATCTTAAATGTATTCTATTTTAATGTAAATTTAGATCATACCTGAAGCTCAAGAGGTCAAAGAAGTATATGAATTCATTTATAATTATGTTTTGGTTTCAAGCAAAAAAAATGAAGTAAGAACTCGTCTGGGAGGGCATGCACAGCAGGATTTATAAATAAATGTCATATTCTAGGGATATTTCTGGCGTGTGGGATTGTGGTGGTTTGATATAATTGATCAGATTGATGCTGTCGAGGGAGATGACTGAATAATCTTCAGTTTGTCATTCTCCACTCGGATCAGATCTACAGCTCACCTCTCTGAATATATCATCAGAAATTAAAGTTGATTTGGAGTTAATGTCAGGATGGACTGTGATTAGATTAGATTAGATTCAACTTTATTGTCATTACACATATACAAGTACAGTGTAACGAAATGTAGTTTAGGTCTAACCAGAAGTGCAATTAGCAAGTGCAGATATACAGTGTGAATAAATACAGAATACAATTTTAGGGAATACTATACAAATGTTGTATGACAATATGACAGTCGGTATGTACTATGGACAATATATACAGAAGGATATATACTGTGAACATTAATGTACAGGTGGTTATGAACAGATAACAATATAGACTATACAGTAGTGCAAGTGACTTAAGTGTGCATTAATTACAGACATTAGCTATTAAAGTTACAGTGCAGTAGATGAGTTAATGCGGTTATTAAAGGTACGGTGCAGTACATGAGTTAATGCAGTTATTGAAGTTATGGTGCAATAGATGAGTAGATGCCGTTAATAAAGTTACAGTGCAGTAGATGAGGTAATGCAGTTATTGAAGTTACAGTGCAGTAGATGAGTAGATGCCGTTAATAAAGTTACAGTGCAGTAGATGAGGTAATGCAGTTATTGAAGTTACAGTGCAGTAGATGAGGTAATGCAGTTATTGAAGTTACAGTGCAGTAGATGAGGTAATGCAGTTATTGAAGTTACAGTGCAGTAGATGAGGTAATGCAGTTATTGAAGTTACAGTGCAGTAGATGAGGTAATGCAGTTATTGAAGTTACAGTGCAGTAGATGAGGTAATGCAGTAATTGAAGTTACAGTGCAGTAGATGAGGTAATGCAGTTATTGAAGTTACAGTGCAGTAGATGAGGTAATGCAGTAATTGAAGTTACAGTGCAGTAGATGAGGTAATGCAGTTATTGAACTTACAGTGCAGTAGATGAGGTAATGCAGTTATTGAAGTTATGGTGCAATAGATAAGTAGATGCCGTTAATAAAGCTACAGTGCAGTAGATGAGGTAATGCAGTTATTGAAGTTACAGTGCAATAGATAAGTAGATGCCGTTAATAAAGTTACAGTGCAGTAGATGAGGTAATGCAGTTATTGAAGTTACAGTGCAGTAGATGAGGTAATGCAGTTATTGAAGTTACAGTGCAGTAGATGAGGTAATGCAGTAATTGAAGTTACAGTGCAGTAGATGAGGTAATGCAGTTATTGAATTTACAGTGCAGTAGATGAGGTAATGCAGTTATTGAACTTACAGTGCAGTAGATGAGGTAATGCAGTTATTGAATTTACAGTGCAGTAGATGAGGTAATGCAGTTATTGAACTTACAGTGCAGTAGATGAGGTAATGCAGTTATTGAAGTTATGGTGCAATAGATAAGTAGATGCCGTTAATAAAGCTACAGTGCAGTAGATGAGGTAATCCAGTTATTGAAGTTACAGTGCAGTAGATGTGGTAATGCAGTTATTGAAGTTACAGTGCAGTAGATGAGTAGATGCCGTTAATAAAGTTACAGTGCAGTAGATGAGGTAATGCAGTTATTGAAGTTACAGTGCAGTAGATGAGGTAATGCAGTTATTGAAGTTACAGTGCAGTAGATGAGGTAATGCAGTTATTGAAGTTACAGTGCAGTAGATGAGGTAATGCAGTAATTGAAGTTACAGTGCAGTAGATGAGGTAATGCAGTTATTGAAGTTACAGTGCAGTAGATGAGGTAATGCAGTTATTGAAGTTACACTGCAGTAGATGAGGTAATGCAGTAATTGAAGTTACAGTGCAGTAGATGAGGTAATGCAGTTATTGAAGTTACAGTGCAGTAGATGAGGTAATGCAGTTTTGATGCTAAATGGAGAAACTTGTGCCTTGATTTGAACTAAACTGAGAGTGCACTCGAAAAAAATCTGTAAAATTAGAGCCCAATATACTGTATTAATGTGAAGAAATTTTACCCATTCATTTTTTACACTTGATTTAACTGCATTCTACTTTTTGCAATTCATTAAATTACATTTTAGCATTAACGGAATTGTCCATAAAATAAAGGAAAATGTGCTGGTCATTTTCTGTCAGGACTTCATCTGTTATTTTACAGGATTTTTTTTACAGTCTGGAAATGACTCCAAACATTTTGTTGAATCTGCGGTCAATATTGTCAACAGCTTATCATGTTCTGGCTTTTTCTATATGACTCAGGACGCTCCAGAAATTAGGGATTGTGGGATTTTTTCCCCCATTTTACATCTGCCAGGTAGAAACCACACAGTGAATCTGTTAGAAAATCAAACACCAATAACGTGTCCGCACAGATCACTTTTCCCCAAAATATAACATTTTTTTTACATGTTACTCACAAAGAAAAAACATGTTTACTTCCCAAAAATAAGCTTTTGCTTCACAAACCCAGAACTGATTTGATAGTGTTCTGGATAAAATAACTCTTTGGACAAATCTCTTCAGTCTTTCTTACTCATCTCATGAATCCCTTCAAGGGTGCTAAACTAAAAACAAGTTGATGTATTTATCAGAAATGTAGTTGTGTACTCAAAAAACAAGTTGTGTACTCCAAGTTGATTTTGAATACACTTACTGTTATAAACTAAAGTTAAGGGGCAAAATTTAGCTCAAGTGGTTTTGAAATAGTACACCTTTAAGTATACTAGTAGCTATTTCTTACTAAATAAAGTATATTTACATATATTACAACTTTGCTTAACTCTTCTAGTATAAATTATAATAGTAGACACCCATCACAACCGAAAATGCATAATTTTCTCCTCAGAAGAATCTCAACGTGACACTTGATCTGCTTTAGCTTGTGTGCTGCATGATGGGAAGTGTAGTTTTCTTGCCCTGTGACACAAGCCGAGGACATGTTCTTTAATCAACCAAACAGAAACTAGAGACGGAGAGCTCATCGTGTGAAAGCTCACTCTCATCATGTTTGTCTCAGAACAGAAGGACTGTACAGATCAGAAGCGCTCAGATTTGAGTTGAATGTGAAACACATTTCCCGCTGTAGATCAGAGCACTTCTTCAGGGTGTCTGTAACAGCATCTGTTCTTCAGACAGTCTTTCTTCTTTTCTACTAGCAGACACACATTAGATGCAGATGCTGTTTAAAATGCTTTGAGAAGGTATGTGTGAGGACTTGGTTTTTATATGTTAGTGGGGACCAAATCCTGAATGCACACCGACTCATGGGGACCCGTGTCACTGTGGGGACCATGTGTGTGCGTGTGTACAGACGGCTGACAGACAGTCACAGCATCCGTCTGTAATGTGCTTTTATTTGATGACAGGACATGTAACAGCTTGACTTCAGTGGATCTTTCACAGTGTGTCACGTTGAATGTGAAGAGGCAGCTGGGCTCGCCCCTGTGTCCTCACATGAAGTGAAAGGCCAGGTCATAGGAAAAACATTTGCGTTGACATTTGCAATCATGCATTTGGCCGACGCTACTATCCAAAGTGACTTACAGTGCATACAGGATCTTTACTGTATATGTTGTGTGTGTTCCTGATCATCTGAGACGTCCCACCCCCTACACATAAGACACATTCAGACTCTTTTTCTATGAAGTCATTTCTCCCAAAGATTCCACTTGCTCTTCATTGAATCTCAATGATGTCTAGAGAAACGTTTGGGCTTTAAAAGAGATCTCATCTGGGATTTATGTAAGAGCTTACGACCTCAACAAAAGGGTGAAACTAATAATGATCACATTTTATGTGACGACACTAGCGGCTCTGGTGACACAAACCCTCCACTGAAACACACATCACAGATTCATCAATCTTTCTGGCATTGCTCAGTCAGGCAACTGTGATTGGTTCCTATCACCACAAAGCCACATCCATCTGACACTTGTCTGAGGACAGAAAACGATGGCTTAAGCATTTACATTTAGTCATTTAGCAGACTCTTTTATCCAAAGTGACTTACAAAGTAGAGGAAAACAATAGAAGGTAGGTCTCGTTGAAGACCACTCTTACTGCTGCAGTCTGGATCATCTGAAGAGGTCTGGTTGTGGTAGCTGGAAGTCCAGCCAGTAGAGCATTGCAGTGGTCGAGTCTGGACAGAACAAGAGCCTGGACTAGGACTTGCGTAGTATGCTCGGATAGGAAAGGTCTAATTCTCCTAATATTGTAGAGGATGAATCTACAGGACAGAGTGGTGCTGGTAACATGATCTGAGAAGTTCAGCTGATCATCAATTACCACTCCCAGGTTTCTGGCCATTCTGGATGGAATAATGGTTGATGAATTGAGTTGGATGGAAAGGTGGTGCTGAGTCTTCGGGTCGGCCAGGATCACGTGCAGGTCAGTTTTTACAAGGTTCGGCTGCAGGTGAGTTAATGTGAGATGTCATTCAGGCATGACACATGAACCGTCGGATCATTAGGCAGAAAAAATGACAGGTGGAGCTTGGTGTCATCCGCATAGCAGTGATAGGAAAAGGCATGTTTCGGAATGACAGAACCTAGTTACGTTGTGTAAAGGGAGAAGAGCAGTGGTCCCAGAACTGAGCCCTGGGGTACCCCTGTACTGAGATGCTGGGACTCAGAGAACTCACCTCCCCAGGATACTCTGAATGACCTGTGCGAGAGGTTAGACTTGAACCAGCGTAGCGCCGCTCCAGAGACATCCATAGTCTTGAGGGTCGATAGGAGGTGTGGTGGTTGTAAGAGAATACTACCACACGCCGCCTACTTAAGTATGCAGTATGTAAACGTATTGTGTGTGATGAGGTCATGTGATGATGTGTTTTGTGTTCTGTGTCTTTATGCTGGTCTTAAGTTATAACATGCAACATAGAGAAAGACATTCATGCTTGAACAGAAAACAATAGAAGTTTCTGCAGGAACAGTGTGAAGTGGAGATGTGTGTGTTATCTCAGCAGAGGATGACAGACTAAATTAAACAAAGACGATGTCAAGTTACAAGAGTTTGTCAGTGTGACTGAGAGCGAACAGCCCCACATTCATTACGACAGACATTAGTTACGCTTCTCAGTTTGTCTGGAGATTCCCTGCTCACCGCTGACATCGAGAGCTTCAGATCACACACTGAGGTTTTATCTTTATAAAGAGAAGTTAACCTGTTAACCCACCTGTCAACACAAATACCATAACACACTCAAATATTTGAAGTTCATCAAATCCTTTAGCAACCAACACATGTGTGGTCTCTTCTGAAGATGACTTTATTGTCCAAACATGAAGTGTATAAGTGTAGTAAAATAGGGTGAAATGAGAGAAATATTTTCTCCTAAAAACATGTATTGTGGTTGTCCGGTGTAAGTCTCTAGATTCACCACAAAATGTACAACACAAAATAATTAATGTGTCAAAAACTAAAACTTTACCTTTCAATGTTTTCAATGTCATGAATGATAAAATATTTAGTTTCATAATGTTTTATTCATCTGTTCGGATGGTGAAAGCGGCTTGTTTGCTTTTTTGGTACATTTTCAAATGAATGTTTTGGTGATTCTTTTTATTTTGGAAGAAAAATCTTAGACACTGATTACATTTTAATGTTTTCTGCAAATAAGATTCCACGGATTAGTGACCTGAAACAAACAAACAAACAAAGTTATTTGTTTTTATAATTTGTAAAGTACACATTAAGTCTGAAATTTGCGTCCGAAATTTGTGCAGGTTAAAAAATAAATACGACCTCACGTCAATCACTTTTACACACTGCCTCCGATATTTTTGTCCATCATAAAAAGTTTGGACTGGGTTTGATTTTCTGCGTTTTTTGCATCTGTATAGCAAACATGTTGAGAGGGGTTTTGACAATTCAGAGACACTGTACAATTACATTTACATTTTCATTTAAGCATTTGGCAGACGCTTTTATCCAAAGTGACTTACATTGCTTTATCCTATACATTTTACATATGTATTTGCAATCCCCTGGGATCGAACCCACAACCTTGCGTTGTTAGCGCAATGCTCTTACCACAGCAAAGCTGAGAGCGGCAAGTACGAAAAACTGCGAATGAAAATTTCGGACTGTATGTGTGAAGACCTTTGTTGCAGATAAATATATGAATAAACAGAAAGGAGCGTAATGTTCTTCTTTATTTGATTTATTTTTCACATCATCCTTCACAGATTCAAAAGCTTGACACGACTCACATGACGGGTTTGCATGTTTGTGATTGGTCTCCAGCTGCGTTTGAACTGCTGTAACATTCTGCTGTTTATAGTTACAGAAATGAACTATAATTGAGCATCGGGCCACAGAGGACACATGCCACTCGCTGCCTTGTTGTGTTCTCTAAACCCACAGGAGACACCAAATTGTTTTTAAGGAAAGTGCTGGCGGGCTGATGCAAGTGGAAATGAGAACATGAGGGATCCCGCATGAGCCGAAGATCAACAGGTGCAAAGAAAATAATAATAATAGAGCTGACTTAACAACAGCTGAAATTCTGGGTAAAGCAGAGACTGGAAACACACACACCTAATGTGAAAGAACATCTAATTGTATACACGCTTATCCACAACACACGTGTTTCATGCAAGTGGGACCTTAAGTTTCTTCAAAAATTAGTCGGGAGATATCAAACGAGAATGAAATGAGATTGTAAACACATGAAGAGTCTGGAGTTGATGAGAATGAGTTCCTGACCAGGGTCTTGAGCTCCAGACGAAATCTACGTCCACATCATCGGTCATGTTGTCATGGTGAACATGTTTTTCTGAGCAGATGTATTTTGGGAGCTGATGTTGTGACCGCAGAGCCACTCAAACAGTTTGGACACAAAAGCCGGTGACTTTTTATAGCTCAAGTACTTTCACAGCGCGACGGAACAAAGAACTGAAGGCTTGTGCACATCACATGACTTTTCTTTCTTCAGATACTCTCAGAAAAACGATAGAACGTGAAGTTATTCCTGAGGGATTTCAGTCTGATAATATTTGAGATCTCAGTTATTTCTCCTCGACATCAATGAGATTAATAGAGAGCAAATGGAAGTCTTGTGTGTGTCTCAGATATTTCTCACTATGAGGAAAAGATGTGTGTGTCATGACAGTTTGAGAAGAGATGTCTACACTGTGTCAAACTGAGCTCAGATTTCTCTGAGAGAGAGAGAGTGAGAGAGAGAGAGAGAGAGTGAGAGAGAGAGAGAGAGAGAGAGTGAGAGACAGAGAGAGAGAGAGAGAGAGAGAGAGAGAGAGAGTGAGAGAGAGAGAGAGAGAGAGAGAGAGAGAGAGAGAGAGAGAGAGAGAGAGAGAGAGAGAGAGAGAGAGAGAGAGAGAGAGAGAGAGAGAGAGAGAGAGAGAGTCAGTCAGAGAGAGAGGTCACACACTCTTGAGCTCCTGCAACAAACATATTTTACTACTGGATTAACTTGAAATTCCTTGGATATTTTTACAAAGAAGACATACACAAACCTTCATTAACGGAACCTGTTGCTTTTTGAAATCAAACTTTTTCTTTTAATCTGGGACAAAAAAGGACACAAAGGACACCAACCCAACAATCCTGCTCTACAAACAAACCAAAAATAAAACAAGAGGACTAGATTATCAAGGACTATCTGCTACCAGGTACCAAAGTAAGTACTTTACCAGCACTTTGTGCCAAATACTCGACAATAACTACAATCAAACAAACAAAACAAGCAAAAGAAAAGAAAGTAAAAGTTTTAGTCAAAGAGACAATAGTGTTATCGAGGCAGCAAACTCTGCTCGACCACACGCCCCACGCCTCAGAGGTGTGAATTGGAAGGTGAGAAAACGACTGGGCCAAACAAAGGAGATTCCTCAACCAACGCCCACACAGGTGTGAATGGCCCATTTTACCATGGATGCACAACCCCAATGTGTGGAGGCCATTCCTCTACACTACCCAAAAGAGGTTACAAACGATACAGCAAGGAAAGTCTACAAAAACAAAAGACTCACAGAAAACTCAGAGACTTTATTCGCAGACCTTCATATAGATGGTAGCACCAGTAACCTGATTTTCTACACCAACCGACCTCATTCATGGCACAAAGCCATCATCTCAGAATTCCCAAACGCTGAAAGAAAAGGCATCTGTGGGGTTTCCAGCTAAAAATTAAAAATGAGGATGACGTAACAACAATCAATGTTAACATCTACAAAACAACAGGGATAGTTGTAGTGAAAAGCACTCAAGGACTTTTCGAACAAAACTTCCTCAGTATCAAAGGAAGATTACAACTGGAACCCAACAATGAGCAACCCACCACAGAGGAATCAGACAGAACCCCAGTTTCTGATGAGCAGCAAGAACATAGAGATCTTCCTAACGCAGAACAAACAAAGGAGCTCCATTCACACTGCTACTGTACTGACATGAGAGAGAGATTCACAGCCCTGGAGGGGGAACTAGTACAGCTAAGGGAAATTACCCTTTCTCTTCAAACCATACAAAGCTCAGACCAATCCAGCAACAACCCCACAGCCAAGCAAAAAGATGGAGACAAGATCAGGAAAGAACTGTCTTCACTTCAGGCCGAAGTGAAGCAGCTAGTGCAAGAGAGAGGGAGAGGCTCAAGGTTCAGCTGGCATCACTGGAAACCCAGCTCACACAGCAGACAGAGAGTCACTGGACCCAGTTAACTTCTTTAAGAGAGGAGATAAGAGAACTTAAGCATGATAAAGATACCCATCTCACAGCCTTCAACTCCAAAAATGGTCCAGAACAACAGGTCACCCTTCAAACGGACCACAGCTCACAGACCTCAGTGTCACAACCCAGCCAAAACCGTCCATCTTCACCAAACCCTTTGCCCAGTACAGATCAACGCCAAACCTGACAACACTCCAACACCCACCGAGGACTCACAGAAAACAGATATCGTCCTTCTGATAGACTCAAATGGGAAATTTATAGACGAAAAAAAGCTCTTCCCCAAACAAAGGGTGTCCAAACTCTGGTGCCCAAACACGCACAGTGCCCTCAGACTACTGAACAAGGACAACCTAGGATCACCAAGCCACATAATAATCCACACTGGCACAAACGACCTGAGAGCACAACAAGAAAGAGTGACCACAGCACTAGAGAGGGTAATCGAAAAAGCTACAACCAACTTCCCAAATGCCAAAATCACCATCTCGACACTGCTACCACGGAAAGACTTCCACCAAGACACAATTCAACAAATAAACGCAAATCTCTCTAGAACTTGTGCACTCAAACCTCAAGTGCACCTGGCACATCATCCCACCTTGGACCTCACATGCCTCCATGACCATGTACACCTATACAGAGCATCTGTCCCCATCTTTGCAAAGAAATTAAAAGATGTTGCTCTAAACCGCAGCACCAACAACCCTCCTAGAAGCAACAGAGCAAGGCAGCACCTACCCAGACCATGGATGAACCACACCGCACCTTCAAAACACAGCCAAAGACTGGGACCCCTTCCCTGCCAAAACAACAGCCAACAGACCAGAGCACCACCCCTGCTGCCTACACCCCCCACCCGGCATATGCAACAGAACTCCAGCAGCCTAAGCTATGCCCAGACAGTGAGCAGAAACTCCACAACGACATCTGCGCAAGCTCCAACAGCCGAGCTAAAAGACATCCATCAGATGCTCTGGATGAACGGCCATCACCTGCAGTTGAACCTTTCAAAAACCGAACTGCTTGTAATCCCGGCTGATATAAAGACTTATCACAACCTTTCCATTCAACTGGGCTCATCAACCATCACACCTTCCAGAAAGGCAAGAAACCTGGGAGTTGTGATCGATGACCAGCTCAACTTCACAGATCAAGTTGCCAGCACCACCCGGTCCTGTAGATTCATCCTCTACAATATCAGGAAAATTAGACCCTTCCTATCAGAGCATGCTACGCAAGTCCTAGTACAGGCTCTAGTCCTGTCCAAACTGGACTACTGCAATGCACTACTGGGAGGACTTCCAGCTTGCACAACCAAACCTCTACAGATGATCCAGAATGCTGCGGCAAGAGTCATCTTTAATGAACCGAAGAGAGCACACGTTACTCCTCTACTCATTAAGCTACATTGGCTCCCTATAGTCGCTCGCATCAAATTCAAGACTCTGCTCCTGGCCTACAAGACCACCACTGGTTTGGCACCACCTTATCTTCACTCACTACTGCAGACATATGTACCCTCCAGATCCCTACGCTCTGCAAACGAACGGCGTCTTGTGGTGCCATCCCATAAAGGTAGAAAATCTCTCTCGCGCACCTTCTCCGGATCTGTTCCACCTATGTGGAATGATCTGCCTGCTGCTACAAGATCTGCAGATTCTGTTGCCATCTTTAAGAAACGCCTGAAAACACATCTCTTCCGCCAACATCTTACTGTTCTGTTCTGACTCAAGTTTCTTCTCTACTCTTTTCTTCTCTACTCGTTTCTTCTCTACTCTAAAAAAACAAAAAACAAAAACAAAACAAAAAAAAAATGTATGAATGAATGTTTCTGTATACTGTGTTAAGCTATATGAAACCAGTCTTCTTTTTGATTGCACTTATGCTCTTGTTGTACTTATGCTGTCCTAATTGCTTCCATTACCTACCCCACTTGTAAGTCGCTTTGGATAAAAGCGTCTGCTAAATGACTAAATGTAAATGTAAATGTAATGCTGAACCTGATCTGCTCACACCTACTGTCTTAAGACAAAATCTATAATAAATAAATAAATACCTTATGGATAACAATGCATTTACCATATCATGTTGGAATATTCAAGGCCTGAGGTCATCTGCTTTTGGACAGAAAAGCAAAAACATAGACGTCAGCTCTGAAATAAAAAACTCAGACATCCTCATCCTACAGGAGACATGGAGTAGAGGAGACGGACCCACTGGTCGCCGTACAAACTACAGAAAATTCATCATTCCATCCGTCAAACTGCCTGGCGTCACACAGGGAAGAGACTGATGCTGATCTGGCATAAGTCCGAATACGCCCACTCAATAAAAATGATTAAAACTGGCCAGTTTCACACATGGATAGAAATCAACAAGACCATCACTTCAACAGATAAGAATATCTTCCTGTGTGCAACCTACATCCCTCCAGCAGAGTCACCCTACTTCAATGAGGACAGTTTCACGATCCTGGAAGAGGAGATCAACTACTTCCAGTCACAGGGCAATATTCTGATCTGCGGAGACCTAAATGCCAGGACAGGCGAAGAATCAGACTCAGTTCACTCCAAGGGAGACAAACACATTCCAGGAGGAGATGTCCTTCCCACACCTATTCACACACAAAGACTAAACTACGATAAAACAACAAACAAAAATGGATTAAGACTTCTCCATCTTCGTCGCACACTGGGTCTGTACATGGTCAACGGTAGACTACGAGGAGATTCATGCGGTAGGTACACCTATAGTTCTAAGCTGGGTAACAGTACGGTAGACTATTTCATAACGGATCTGAATCCTAACTCCCTCAGAGCGTTCACAGTCAGCCCACCATCCCCATTGTCAGATCACAGTAAAATCACTCTCTACCTCAATAGATCCAAACCTAACACAGAGGCATCAAAACAAACTCACCTCCATACCCTAAAACAAACATTCAGGTGGAAACAAAATTGCGAAGATACATACAAAAGCATAACTCGTGAACCAAAAATTCAAAACCTACTGAATAAATTCCTAGATACCCCATTTCCCCATCTGCAACGCTATCTAACCTAAAACCCACTAACACAAAACCAAACAAAAAGCCTGTAAAGGAGAAATGGTTTGATAAGGAGTGTAAAAACCCTAGAAAAGAAGTAAGAATTCTATCAAATCAGAAACACAGAGATGCTGACAATGTAAACACACGCCAACTCTACCATGAAAAAGTTAAACAATATAAGGACACACTAAGGAAGAAAAAGAAACAAGATACACAAAACCAGTTAAAAGCAATTGAAGAATCTCTAGAAACAAATCGCTTCTGGGAACATTGGAACACACTTAACAAATCCCACCATGAAGATCTTCTCATTCAGAACGGAGACGTATGGATAAAGCACTTCTCTAACCTCTTTAGTAAAATAACCAAGAATCAAGAACAAACTAACCTACACAACAAACTAGGCACTCTGGAGTCAACAATTAAAGATTACCAAAACCCTTTAGACTATCCAATTACACTCGCTGAGCTAGGCCAGAATATACCAAAACTTAAATCCCAAAAAGCAAGTGGTATCGACGGTATCCTAAACGAGATGATTAAATACGCAGACCAAAAACTTACACTCGCCATCCTCAAACTGTTTAATATCATCTTAAGTACAGGAATATTTCCCACAATCTGGAACCAAGGACTCATAACTCCAATCCATAAAAGTGGAGACAAATTCGACCCTAATAATTACCGCGGAATATGTGTAAACAGCAACCTAGGTAAACTCCTCTGTAACATTCTTAACAGCAGACTTCTCCAATATCTAAACAACCAAAACATCCTGAGAAAATGCCAAATTGGTTTCCAACCCAAATACCGCACATCCGATCATATATACACTCTTCGTACCTTAATTGACAAAGAAACAAACCAAAAGAAAAGAAAGCTCTACTCATGCTTTGTTGACTTCAAAAAAGCTTTTGACTCAATCTGGCATGAGGGACTTTTCCTTCAGTTGATTCAATGTGGCATCGGAGGAAAAACCTACGACATCATCAAATCAATGTACACCAATAACACATTTGCAGTTAAAATTGGCAACAAGCACACAGACTTTCTCTCTCAGAGTCGTGGAGTGAGACAGGGCTGTAGTCTAAGTCCTACACTATTTAACATTTACATGAATGAATTAGCTGGAGCTCTAGAACAGTCACCAGCACCTGGTCCGACCTTACAAGACACCGAAGTGAAATGCCTCCTGTTTGCAGACGATCTGGTGCTGCTGTCACCCACAAAAGAGGGTCTACAGCAACATCTGGACACCCTGCACACTTTCTGCCAAACATGGGCCCTATCGGTTAACCTTAAAAAGACTCGAGTCATGATATTCCAAAAAAAGCCCAGTAGCCAAAACCAACATAACCGTTTCAAACTAAACAACGTGCCCCTAGAACACACCAAGAACTACACATATCTTGGTATAAACATAAGTAACACCGGAAACTTAAACAAGGCTGTGAATGACCTGAGAGACAAGGCACGAAGAGCCTTTTACGCAACCAAAAAGAATATCAAAATTGACATCCCAACCGTAATCTGGCTGAAAATAATACAATCAATTATAGAACCGATGGCGCTGTATGGAAGTGAGGTTTGGGGTCCTCTCGCCAACCAAGAGTTCAGCAGATGGGACAAACACCCAATAGAGATTCTGCAAACAGAAATGTGTAAAAACATTCTACGGGTACAGAGAAAAACTCCAAACAACGCCTGCAGAGCAGAATTAGGACTGAATCCTCTAATCATTAAAATACAAAAAAGAGCTTTAAAATTCTACACGCACCTTAAGAACAGCGACACAGACACACTCCATCACAAAGCCTTAAGACATCAAGAGCTGAGCCCAGAGAGAAACCCCTTCATCCAACTGATCTCACAACTAACTCTACAACCCCAAACATGCCCAAGCCAACCCCAAACCCCAGCCAGACTAAACCAAATGATCAAAAGACAAAAAGAGAAATATCTCAAACACTGGACAGAAGCAACAGCTCAGCAAAGTAAACTGGAATGCTATGTGTCACTAAAGAGAGAATATAAAGTGTCAGAATACCTCATAAGCGTATCAGATCCTAAACTAAGAAAAGTGTTGAGCATGTACAGACTCAGTGATCAGCAGCTCACTGTAGAGACGGGCAGACACAGACACACATGGACACCGAGAGAAGAGCGACTGTGTCCACACTGCACACACAATCAAGTGGAAACAGAGCTGCACTTTCTCCTCTCCTGTCCCAACTACACACACATCAGAGAAACATTCTTCCCCCAGTTTACAAACTTACACAAAGACTTTGACCAGTTTCAACAAAAGGACAAGATCTCATACATACTGGGAGAAAACTCAAGAAGCTCAAACCTGCTCAAGATATGTCAAGTTCTGCCACGAGCAAAGAACAAGCAGCACAACACAAAACAACACTGACAGGACAACACACACAAACTGACACTATCACCCTCATTGAGAACTTTAATTAAAACTCTTTTTCTGTTTATATTGAGATGTTTATATATATATTTTTACTTATAGACTTTTAATTTTATTCTATCTTATTTTTATCTTAATCTGTATTGGTGCATGTTTATATTTAATCTTGTGCTTTGGCAATGTACATTTTCTTTTATCATGCCAATAAAGCTCCTTTGAATCTTGAATCTTGAGAAGAGAGAGAGAAGGAGAGAGAGGGAGAGAGAGAGAGAGAGAGAGGGAGAGAGAGAGAGAGAGAGAGAGAGAGGGAGAGAGAGAGAGAGAGGGAGAGAGAGATAGAGAGAGAGAGAGAGAGAGAGGGAGAGAGAGAGATAGAGAGAGAGAGAGAGAGAGAGAGAGAGAGGGAAGAGAGAGAGAGAGAGGAGAGAGAGAGAGAGAGGAGAGAGAGAGAGATAGAGAGAGAGAGATAGAGATAGAGAGAGAGGGAGAGAGAGAGAGAAGAGGAGGGAGAGAGAGAGAGAGAGAGAGAGAGAGGGAGAGAGAGAGAGAGAGAGAGAGAGAGAAGGGAGAGAGAGAGAGAGAGAGGGGAGAGAGAGAGAGGGAGAGAGAGGAGAGAGAGAGAGAGAGAGAGAGAGAAGAGAGGAGAGGAGAGAGAGATAGAGAGGGAGAGGAGAGAGAGAGAGGGAGAGAGAGAGAGAGAGAGAGAGGGAGAGAGAGAGAGAGAGAGAGGAGAGAATAGAGATAGAGAGAGAGAGAGAGAGATAGAGAGGGAGAGAGAGAGAGAGAGAGAGAGAGGGAGAGAGAGAGGGAGAGAGAGAGGAGAGAGAGGGAGAGAGAGAGAGAGAGAGAGAGAGAGAGAGAGAGAGAGAGAGAGAGGAGAGAGATAGAGAGAGAGAGACGAGAGAGAGAGGAGAGAGAGAGAGAGAGGGAGAGAGAGAGATAGAGAGAGAGAGAGAGAGAGAGAGGAGAGAGAGAGATAGAGAGAGAGAGAGAGAGAGAGCATATGTTGGTGAAGTTCAGGTGTTTGTTTGTTCACAGATTAGTATGAGATTGGTAGAAACCCTGTGTGTTACGCCCGCTTTAAAAGAAACACATCAGGAGCTCCATCAAATCTCTTGAACTTTAAAGTCCCAGTGAAATAAAAAATGACAATTCTTAATTTTTCATGAAATATTGCATCTTTATTGTAAATAGTTGATCAAAGAGAGTCATTCTCTTTTTAAATTTCATTTACCCTCATAATCTTCAGTTCAAATCTGTAATGACTATTCATTCTTAAATGATGTATGTTAGACGGCTTGGGCGGAGCATCTGTTAACTCCTCCCCTTCAACTGTCAGTCTACTGCCGGATCCAATCAAATCGCAGAAAAAAACTCAAACCACTAATTTTCTCCTTTGAAAATCCCTTTCAGTCAGAAATGTGTCAGAATGCGGAAATAAAAACGACTGCATCTTCTGCTTCACAGGGACTTGAATAGAGCCATCTACTGTTCCTCCAGGTCAAAGCTCCATCAGCATGTTGACAGAGATCGGCTCTATCGCTCTGGAAACTGAAGAAGACTTTTAACAGCCGGTGCTTCTTGTTGGTTTGGTTTAGAAACAGAGGGACATTTCCGTCGTTTTGGAGGCATCACCAGATGGTACATGAGTGGAAAGAGAGACAAACCCGTCGCATCTTCTTCAATCCGACAGAACAGAGTCACAGGATGATGTGTAGAGGACTGATCCTGGAGGGACCACAGGAAGTGAGCAGCTGTCTGGTGTTCTGGAGGAACGGTGAGGAGCGACACATTGCTGGTGTTGACAGAGTCAGCATCACATCACACATGATGAACAGTGAAGATCTCGTCTCTTTACACACATTCATTCTCACATGTTACACAGAGATGTGTTCCTGCACTACTCACTAAAGACCTTTCCTGTAGCTCAGTGGTAAGAGCATTGTGTTACATCTCAAGGTTGTGTGTTTGATCTCAGGTGATTACACATATCTATGTATAAATGTATAGGATGAAGCAATGTAAGTCACTTTGGATAAAAGCATCTGGCAAATGTACAAACATCATAAAGCATTCTGACACGTGATGATGACTGAGAACATTAGAACCATCTGTGAGAAGACATGTGAGTCACACACACACACACACATATATGAGTCACATCCAGATGGAAGGTGTGTGTGTGTGTGTGTGTGGGGGACTGCTCATATTAACATGTTAATTAGTTCTTGACACACTTCACCTGTCTGCGTTTTTAGCGTGTAGAATCAAGACATACAGTAGCAAACCATCTGACAACACACACATTCACACACTAGAATGCACACACACACACACACACACACACATACACACACACACTCACACACCTACACACACTCACAACGCAGCATTAATAGAGTTTCACATCTGTATTATTATATATATGATATTACTAATACTAAAAGCAGTGGCTATTGCATTCACAGAGCAGACTTTCTTTTGATCGTCTTTTCATCAAGAGCTGAAGTTTCTTCATGAGCGTGTGAGAGGAGACTCCATCAGATTCACATGAGTCACCAGTGACTCAAGATCTCTGATCTGAGAGTGTGAGCGAGTGTGTCAGGACATTTCATTTACACATTAATCTTCTTCTCTGAGACACATCTTACAGCTTATAAAACAAACACTGAATGTGTTCACAGGTGATATGAATTCTTCTGGAAATGTAAAGGGGATTTTTAATTGTTTTCACAAACTGATGGAGAAGTCCAAATGATTTACTGGTTTTCAGTTCGTTCCTTTAAAAGTTTGCCATCATTGACTTCAATGATAAACGCAGATGAGGTGTGAATGTAAGCGTGATGTTCTGAAGGACTTTACAGACACATTCAGCTTTAAAAGCTTTTCTGAGACGCTCCGCTGAGATTCTGTCTTCATTCACTGACACACAATCATCTTCTGATCATCAGATTTCACATGTCACAATGATCTTCTGGCCTCTATTTTTAAAAACATTTAGTCTCATAACAATCCTGTCTGATAATATCAATCTTTTTCTAATCCATCAGTATCAGAACACTTCTCTGTCTCAGCTATTTGAAGCCAGAAGATCATTGTGACATGTGAAATCTGATGATCAGAAGATGATTGTGTGTCAGTGAATGAAGACAGAATCTCAGCGGAGCGTCTCAGAAAAGCTTTTAATGCTGAATGTGTCTGTTAAAGTCCTTCAGAACATCATGCTTACATTCATCTGCGTTTATATGCTGATGTCCAATGACACGTGTCGTTCATTCAGTTGAATTTCACTTTTAACACACCGCAAACAAAAGAGCATTTGAGTCTAAACCTAAAAGTCCTGAAGATTCTGAAAAGTCAAGATACAATTAGTTGTAAAGAAAAACGACCTAAGATATTTAGCCTTGATTTATTAAAGAAAATACCTCTTATTACACGTCTACTTGCCACATGAGAATTTTTTTTGAAATATTTGATTTGATTACAAACCTTCCGTGAGGAAAAGCCGTTTAGTTTTGTTTTAAAGTAAGAAACCATGTTCAAACGTCACTGACAGGCAAATTGGTTGAATCATTTGTAAATATAATATCATACATGTGATTAAAAGATATATTTATAATACAGTTTTTTTAATATTAAACTGTCCCTCTCAAAATGTTTTGCAGCATGTGGGTTACAGAGTGTTATGACAATAATAACCTTTGGAGTGTCGTGACTGGCCAATCACAATCAAGCATTCAAATGAGCCGAGTAATAAATATGTATAGAATATATAATATGTGTGAATGGGGTAAGAATATAGTTTGATCTTGTTCATACGTTCATAATTCAGGTTTATTTTTGCCATGTTGGCAGATTGTCAAGTAACTTTATCTTGATTTAAGAATTGAGATAAAAATTCTTTGATAGTAAAATGTTCAGTTTTTGCAGTGTTATCATGTCAATGATTCGGGGCATCTGAAGGGACAGTGAGTTTTTATTAACCGTCAAATCAAAAAGGGTAATAATAAAAGAACCTCAAGACTCAAAGTTAAGTCATTTGATTGTTTTTTATTTCTTAAATCATTTCTTAAACTTTATCATTATCTTACAGCTTTTATTGACCTTTTACAAAACATTTACCATTGTAAGCTCAGCTTTCACCAAAATATACAAGTATTGTAAGATCACGACAAATGATATTAAAATGAAATGAAATTGAATGAAAGTGAGTATAGTAGTTTATCAGACAAGAAGTCTATACGCTTCAAACATTACATTACTTTACATTCAAGTCAAGAATAGGGTACTATGGTATTTTGGTGGATTTAAGTGCATTTCTAGAACAAAACCTTAACAGAACCTAAGAATATTTGTGCATCCGTCTGATGTTTGAGAGTAAAAGAGTGATTATCTTCTGTTACTTGATTCATTTCTCTTCTAGCGTTTAATTCAACTTCACCTTGATACTTAATTTTTAACTTAAAATCATTTTAACTTAAGTAACGGTTACGTCTGCTCAGTGTCTTTATGTGTACACATATATTGTGTGTTTATCTTGGGATTACAGTCACCTCCACCGTCACAAACATTACATAAATCCTTAAAGAAATTACAAAGTGCATCATCATTTAAATTTCATTTCCATGTGAAAGTCTAGACTCTAGATCATAAGGCATCCCAAAAAAACAAAACAAATCTGGAAAAAGCATTGATTTCTAAAGAACTATTTTACAGTATTTTGGGGTGAACTATGATTCAGACATCTTGACAGTTTTCATACTCCTTAATGAAATGTTTCTTAAAGGGTTTTATGTGTGGTTGGAAATCTAAAGGAAATAAAACACAGTTTATACCGAATTATTAACAGGTGTTTTTTTAAATCCCATAAATATTGATCTAAATTTCATGTTACAATAGACACGCACAGTTCATCCTACGAAAACTTTACATTGACCATTGGCGGGTTCTGTGCGGTTCTCTTCAGCTTTCTCCACGTGATTGGGGTAATGAGGTTTGACGCAGGAGTTGACGGCCTCCGTCAGTTCATTGGGCAGTGACCACATGTTCTTAGAGTGCTCAGAGACGGCGTCTTTATTGAGCTGAAAACATAAGAAAACCAATGAGCTTCGTATTAATCTCAACATTTCATCTCACTGGATCAAAAACAACGGTGGAATGAAAGTCAATTTAATGATGTACTTTATAGCTGCTTGTCTGTATAATATTTGATTCGATTTTAACCAACAAAAAAAAACATATTTTTGTTGATGATTCATTCATACAATGTAAGGCTATGTTCACATTTGACGTCTTTTTTAGTCAAGAAAAACTTGACAAGGGTGCTTTTGAGTTTTTTATGGAAAAGCTGCAGTGCACGAAGGCATCTCAGAGAAATAGATCCAGACAGGCTTCATAGGCAGCAGCGTAACCCAAGTTTATTTGAATTATAAACCGAGAGCGTATTAACAATAACCAATCACATATTTCAAAAATACATTACTAATTTCTCGCTAGAAATCCAATAAAAACGTACTGAAAGTGAAAATAAAGGTACATTAATTAAAACATTAATCCATGTAGAGCAGTGTGTTACAGTGCATGTTATAACAGCTGAGGGTGTTGTGGCACGACATAAAACTGTTATATAATGCACTGTAACACACTGCTTTACAAATGCGTAGCAAGGTTTTTATCAAATAAAGTAAATAAAATGATATTTAGGCTATGTAATGCAATCATCCTTTATAAATGGGGGTATTTTATAACGGCATGGAACTTGGCTTAACCAATCAGAATCAAGGACCAGAACTGACCGTTATATGAACAAAACTTTACTCAAACCGCCATTTTGTCTGCCTTTTTTTGTCCTGACCAATCACCTTCTTCGCATGTTGTCATGAAAACGACCAGTCTCTGTAATTGGTTAGCTGTGAAAAAGGTGATTGACGTAGGGCATTTTTTCCCCAGTAAGTTGAACTTTTTTCAACTTCAAAAGACGCTCTGAGCTGGAGAAAAGACGCCGGCACTGGCGTTTAAAAATAAAGCGTTCAGAACTTTTTTGAAACGCGGTTAACTCCACAGGATCATTATGTAAAACACGTCCTAACATGTAAACACAACACAATGCATTTCACTTCTATAATTTAATGTACTTAAAAATGTTTGGTGGGTTTTTTAGGACTTGTTTAAGTGTAAATTATGCACAATAAAACAATTACATAATACTTCTGTAAAAGTAAATACAATGTATTTTAAAGTACTGTAAGTGTAGAGAAGTTGTTTCACCTGACTGATGAGATCTCTGACTTTGCCGAGCGTGGCGGCCTGTCTTCTCTTCAGACTCTGTTCCTGAGGTGAACCTTCATCTGACTGAGACATCTCACATTAAACACATTATACACACACGTTCAGACACACACACATGTCTTCAAACACACGTTCAGACACACACACATGTGTTCAAACACACACACACGTTCAGACACACACACATGTCTTCAAACACACGTTCAGACACACACACATGTCTTCAAACACACACACACGTTCAGACACACACACATGTCTTCAAACACACGTTCAGACACACACACATGTCTTCAAACACACACACACGTTCAGACACACACACATGTCTTCAAACACACAGACACGTTCAGACACACACACATGTCTTCAAACACACGTTCAGACACACACACATGTCTTCAAACACACACACACGTTCAGACACACACACATGTCTTCAAACACACACACACGTTCAGACACACACACATGTCTTCAAACACACACACACGTTCAGACACACACACATGTCTTCAAACACACGTTCAGACACACACACATGTGTTCAAACACACACACACGTTCAGACACACACACATGTCTTCAAACACACGTTCAGACACACACACATGTGTTCAAACACACGTTCAGACACACACACATGTGTTCAAACACACGTTCAGACACACACACATGTGTTCAAACACACACACACGTTCAGACACACACACATGTCTTCAAACACACGTTCAGACACACACACATGTGTTCAAACACACGTTCAGACACACACACATGTCTTCAAACACACATTCAGACACACACACATGTGTTCAAACATGGCTCAGATGTGTGTGAATATGCGAGCGGGCAGTAGCAGTGAAACTAGGAGGCGTGTGATTCCTTCACTTCAGAACATGTGTCTGTGAACAGTCATCTGCACGAGAACATCCATGTGCTGCTATTGTTGTCCAGCATCACGTGCAGTCGTCAGACTCGCCTCTCTGTCCGCTCCTGACCAGACCTCAGTCTCTCAACAATATTGTCAAATGTAACCTCTTCAAAACACAACCTCATTTGTGTAATTCTACATTTTTAAAATACTTGTTATAGCGGTGGATTGTTTGATGTCATCTCATGTTTGTTTTGATAAATCAACATGTGTCAGCTTCGCTCGGGAGAAGATGGACGGATGTTTTCTTTCTGCTTGGATCTGATGATGTGTCGTGTGCTCTTATGTGTGATGCTGAGATGTGAAAGAGCTTCTGCTGAGACGCTGATGATGTGAACTGATGTGCCGTGAGAAATGGGAATGAGTTTTGATGAGACGACATGAGAACAGAAGAGTGAGTCAGATAAACACACACATGAGACAGAAGAGAGAGAGTGTGAGTCAGCCTGACCTCATCTGTGTGTGTGTGTGTGCGTCTGTTAGAACACAACCCAAACCACAGCTTTGTGTCCAACCGTTGTCATGGTTACTCGCTCTCATCTACACAGCACTCTCTCCTTCAATTTTCATCTACACTGTTTGTCCTGTCATTTGTGTCTTCAACATATTCACTTCATCACCTGCTTGATCACTTGTTTACTCACTCACTCACTCGCTCACTCACTCACTCACTCACTCATTCACACACACACTCACTCTCTCACCTTCACCTGTCACTCATTCACTCATTCACTCACTCACTCACTCACTCACTCACTCACTCACTCACCTGAGGGTTATCACTGTCAAGCTGATCAGTGCTTTTGCTTTTCTTCATTCTGAAATACACAATTAAAATCACCTTATTCATAATGATATGAAATTAACACAAGTTTGATCTAAAGCTAAAGGTCCAAATGGTTTGTGTGTGTGTGTGTGTGTGTGTGTGTGTGTGTGTGTGTGTGTGGAGTATGTGTGTGTGTGTGTGTGTGTGTGTGTGGACTCACTTGTCCTTGTCCTTCTTCTTCATGTCACTGAGAGAAAAAGAGAATTAATGTTAGTCTTAACTATTAAACTGTATTCAGAAAGACACACACACGTACACACACACACACACACGTACACACACACACACACACACACACACGTACACACACACACACACACACCTGTTGAGTGCCTTCATCTCGCTGCAGTGTTTCTCTGTGGCTATCTCCAGGAGTTTGGTCAGACGCTGTGACACAGGAGATACAGAACAGGAAACAGGAAGTCACACTTACACCAGAACACAACACACCAGCTGGTGCACACACACACACATTCAACAGAACATGACTATACAGACTGAGATCTCTCCAGTAATTGATGACTTATATCTGTTTGTCATTATTCTCACACACACACTCCACACTAAACAATGTGCTTTCTTCCTTCAATCAAAGCGCTGATGCTAAAGAAGAACAAACTTTAAGTGTGCAGTACACCAGTATTGACACCTACATCACTTCCTGTTTCACACATGTGTGCAAATCATAAAATAGTATTTACAGTGAAAAGTCAATATAATCATGAACTATATTGAGATATGAAGAGCTGGTGTCACCCTTCAGTGTGTGAGTGATGGTTTAGTGTATCATGTGAGGCTGTTGTGACACAGATCAGACCCCCTGATCCCCTCATTCCCATCAGCTGACTAACACACAGACACTGACACACCAAAGACACACATCAACACTCCCAATTACAGGATGACTTGTTTGGGTATTCCTGCGGTCACGTGACTGAAACAGGACGTGCTGGACCAGGAATAGACAAATATACTTTGATATAAATAAACATTTAATCTTCTGTTTGCTTTGGTGTGTCTGTTGAAGTGAATGATGTGCTTCACACACCCGTAACAGCGCTAATGCACTGAGTTGATATGCAAACCACCAATAATATAAGAGAAGACGGCGGCTTCACCACCAGTGTTGAGTGAGGTACTCTGAAAAAGTCATGAGTTACTAGTTACATATTCAACAGTGTCATTAGATCACTGTACAGATGAAATATTTAATGACTTATTACTAAAGACTCTATTTCCTACATCAACCTTGACTGACCGAAGTATACAAATGTGAGAATTATACATTAAAACACAGATTTTAAAGTTAGATTTATAATTTGGATGTCAGTTCCACTATTGAATATATGACACAGTATTAAGTTACGTCAGAAGTAACTGTCATTAAATTACAGAAAAATCAGAGTAATCCCTTACTTTAGTTTCTCTCAAGGGAAAAGTAATTAAATACAGTAACTCATTACTTTAGTGATACCAACACTGGTCCTCATGCACTCACTAGATTTTAGCTGCCAAAATCAAAATGGATTCAGACCCAAACCTCACGCTGCAATAAATAATCTGGGAAAATGATGCCTCTGTCGTGCTCACCAACATTTCTGGGCGGTCTTAGTCTAATTTTTACTGTAACTGACAGATTTCAGCCTAACTTTTAAAAAAACACGGGAGGGAATGGGAATCATTCTTCTGGGATTGGGACGGGATTTTTTTGGGGAAAAGTGGGACAAGAGAAGTTTGAGAATCCACTCCTGTGTCATCCCCCAAATGTGTGCCAATATTGTGCTTTCACACCCCCATGAAAGAAAACTCACAGATATGTCTAATATTTCAGTTATTTCTGATAGACATTAATGAGATTATATGGAGAGCAAATAGAAATCTTTGCTGATGTCTCGTGTTTGTCTCAGATATTTCATCATTAGAGTTTGAGAAGAGACGTCAACAATGTGTTAAAATTAGTTTAGATTTGTCTCGTCTGCAATCAAAAAACGATTTTATTGAGGATCTCAATATCAACCCTGTTGAAAAAACAGCATATGCTGGTTAGGTAGGTTTTGATGCTGGTTTGACCATCTTATGCCAGCACATGACCAGTTTAAACCAGCACATGACCCTCTCATATAGGTCAATGACCAGCTCAAACCAGAAAAAAACAGCTAAAGATCAGCTTAAACCAGCAAATGACCATCTTAAACCAGCACATGACCAGCATAAACCAGCACATGACCATCTTAAACCAGCACATGGCAAGCATAAACCAGCACATGACCATCTTAAACCAGCACATGACCAGCAAAAACCAGCATATTAACATTTTTAACCAGCACAAGACCAGCTTAAACCAGCACAAACCAGCATGAAAACATACCTAAGCCGTTTTTTTCAACAGGGTACCTCAAACATTTCTCATCAAATCCAGATGATTTCACATCATCACTGACGTCACACTTCTTTGTTCCTCCTGAGAAATGAACCCTAAACCTGAGCTATGAAGGAGAAGATCATAGTTTGTCATGATGAGATCTGTTGTTACCTCAGTGTTCTGCTGCTCTTTCTTGTTCTTGGTCTGATCGTAGTGTTCCACCAGCACAGCTCTGAGATCGGTCTGAAGCTTCTGCTTGATGTCTGTGATCTGTTCGGTTGGCTCAGAACCTTCTGACCTGTGGAGTCACACAGAAACAACAACAAGATCTTTCCAGAGCTCCAGAACACTTGATCAGAGAACTGAACGCTGGTGAAAGGTTTTGGGTTTTACTTCTTAACCGAGCTCTTCTTCTTCAGCACCTCCATCTGTTTGCCATATTTCTGCGTCACGTCATCACGTTTCTTCTGAAACTTCTTCTCCATGTCCTTCAGGTCTTTCTCTTGTTTCTTGGAGACCTTCAGGAAGTTCTTGTGCTGCTGCAGTTCCTCACAGGTCACGGTGGGCGGGTCTGAAACGAGATGAGATCAAAGGTCAGCGTCTGTATGGGTCATCAGTCTAGTGTCAGACGGGACCGGGTCTCGA
This sequence comes from Triplophysa tibetana, assembly GCA_008369825.1. Lineage (NCBI taxonomy): Eukaryota > Metazoa > Chordata > Actinopteri > Cypriniformes > Nemacheilidae > Triplophysa > Triplophysa tibetana. The sequence goes on along the minus strand of CM017907.1, from coordinate 22,783,868 downwards.
TCACCTGATGGGTCGGCAGGAGGCTCCTCTGCTTTGGGTTCGGTTTCAGAGGCTGCTTCTGGATTTTCCTCTGGTTTTGTTTCAGGGGCGGGCTCTTGATCTTCTTCCGGTTTTGCTTCAGGAGTTGGTTCTGTAGCTGGTTCAGGGGTTGGTTCTGGAGCTGGTTTCGGCTCCGGGACTGGTTCTGGTTCAGCAGCTGGTTCTGGTTTTGGCTCCGGGACTGGTTCTGGTTCAGCAGCTGGTTCTGGTTTTGGCTCCGGGGCTGGTTCTGGTTCAGGTTCAGGTGCTGGCTCTGGTTTTTCCTCAGGTTTTGGAGGTTCGGCGTCGCCCTCTGCTGGACTCTCAGAGGCTTTTGGTTCTGATGTTAAAACAGAAAGACTGTTATGGTGAGTTCTGATCTGGTTTTGTTTAGTTGTAAATATCATAAGATGTCATATTGAAGACTTGCACTCACAAAAAAGTCATTTTTCCTCATTCATTTTGTCTTGTTTTAAAGTACAAATGTTAAAAAAAATGTAAAAGAAGTGACTTTATACCTTTAAAATATCTGCAAACAGTGTGTGACTAATAAATTGGAGTTTAGTTAATGGAATGAAGTTTGGTAACGCTGTTTAGAAACAAAGCTTCATATCTTCCTTAAAATGATCTCATTTTGATTTGAGGAAAATAAGACGAGTAAGACGAGAAGTAAGAGAGCGAGCGAGTGTGATGTGTGAAGATGCACCTGCAGGAATCGCAGCAGTCGCAGCTCCATCAGCCACAGGTAACTCATATTCAGACACGTATGTGGCGCTCTAGAAATGACAATATCATGAGACAAACCATAACACATGTGAAGTTATCTCATTTTTACATTTTGTTTACTATTAGCATATTTGATCTATTAGCACTGATGCCAAGCGGCTTTACAGTAAATACTACAGACAGTAGATAGAAAAAAACGAATAAAATATAAAAGAAATGAAGTTATTATGGCTGGAGTGAGAATTATTATCCGTAGCTTTGTAATCAGAACATTATATTTATGCTATTAAGCCGGTGTCTGACACATTTTTGGTAAGACGTACATCTGTCACTGTGAAAATAATAAAATTGCTTTTGTTTGCAATAAATAAATGCATACATTAAAACATGCTCAGTTTAGTTTGATATTGACTTAATCATTTAGTTTCATTGAAAAGACTGATGGAGACTGAAGAATAAAGAGTTCTAGAGACGGTCACTCTTGAAGTCAGATGATGTTTGTAGGTCAATGATCAGAATGAAAGCGTTCAATACTGTACGTGTCTTTATTAAAGAATCATTTCTTTTTTACCTCTTGCTTCGGAGGCTTTGTAGTCTTGACAGGATTGAAAAGTGCGTCTGTGAAATCTAAAGGAGACGACACAAGTGCATGTTTGATGTTGTGTTAGATGAAATGAACAGCAGTATTAATGTGATGTAGAGAGAGAGTTTACCAGCGAACGCAGCAGGAATATAATCCTTCACATCGATGTGCACGAACAGAGACGGCAGAGTCAGAGGCATATTACTCTCACAGCGCAAACAAATGTGCTGGAAACCTGCACACACACGCACGCACACACACACACACACACACGCACGCACGCACGCACACACACACACACACACACACGCACACACAGACGCTGCTTATTAATAAAAGGATCTAAATGTGAAACATCAGAAATAATGTGACATAAAAGCAGAAATGATAAACAGGATTAAACGGGAAGAAAGATTCTTAGGAAAGATTAGACACATGAAACAGTACTGTGATATACTTCAGCATTGACTATTCTAGATACTACAGTACTGTTGAACCTCACCATAGCACATATGATATCATGTATACTCTATACTACAGTTTAATATAGATGATACCACAGAATACTGAAGTAGATTAATATAACACACAAATATTAAAGAATACTACAGTATATTTCTCCATTCACTACAGTGGATACTACAGAACATGTTATACATCAACCAAGTGTAGTCCTGATTATAATATACTACACTATACTACACTTTACCGCAGTAAAGATTGAGGTTTATATCATGGTGTGTTTGAATACTGGATTCTGGTATTAAAAGCCTTTAACACACGGGTATCTCCAGTCAGTTTGATTACATTTAAAAAGAAGTGTAAATTACCCTCACGTTCACCTGTGTGGTCTTAAATGACACTGTGAACATCAATAAAAGCTTTCATTTGGCAAATAACCATGATATAAGCGGGATAACCCACAACAAGCTGTGGATCATCTCTTATATACTCCCAGAGCAGGTGAGCGGAGCTGAGCAGTGAGACTTCACGTGGGTGTTCGGTCCACCCGCTCCACCGCTTTAGGCTTATTTTAGTGAACTGGAGCGAGACAGAGCGACCCCTCCGGCCTCTGGATAAAAAGCCGCTCCGCTCACATGCTCTGCATACTACAGGATGTACTACAGTTGATCATTTGACTGTAGAATGAGATAATAAATAATAAAAGTGTCATTACTATCATCTATTACAGTACACTACACTTGACTGTAGTGAATACTATAGTAGTATTCAGTATTTTTCACGTGGGATATTATTATGTATTACACGGCTCAGTTGAATGCTTGATTGTGATTGGACAGTCCAAAGGTTATAATTGTCAGATATCAACCTCTCAAAACTAATAACACTTTGTGACCCACATGCTGCAAAACATTTTGAGAGATTAAACAAAAATGTATTATAAATATATCTTTTAATCACATGTATGATATTATATTTACATATATTATATTTATTATTTTTGCCTGTCTGTGATGTTTGAACATGGTTTCATACTTTAACACCAAAACTAAACGGCTTTTCCTCACAGAAGAAAAAATGAGCTAACGAAATATTTCAAATTCACATTTTATACATTATATTCATTTTTTTTCTCGTGTGGAAAGTAGCCGTGTAATAAGCAAGATAATGTACAAGCAGCCGGCTGTTATCGCCAAATAAGTCGCTGTCGGGGATTATTTGCCTGTGCGTTATCACTTCCATAATGAATAAGACACACAGAGGGGCAGATAGTTATCAATCATGAATAAATGTTTCTTACCTGTCTGAAGAGCGTCCAGCGGAAGAATTCTGTGACCTATGAACTTTCCGCTCTCCTCATGAACCACGATCCTGAGGTAAGCCATCTCCTGCAGCAGAATCTGTTGAAGAACATCACAAAGACCTTCAGCATCTGATATCATCACACGACACATCCGGAGAGGACCACAGACCTTCTCAAAGACGAAAGGCTCTTCGTTCCACTCTGGGTTGATGGCGTTGGGGGTCGCCGTCCATTTGGTACGAAACTTTTTCTTGGGGTCCTTCGGCAAACCGATGAGTTCCACCTCCACTCCGGTTTTCACGCTCTTATCTGACAGGAACTGACCCGAGTAGATCTGAAAGTGGACAGGCAGAGCAGATAAAGAGCAGAAGTTTGTGAAGCACACACTGATCTGTGGATTGTGTGTGTTGTGTGACTGACCTTGATGCTGAGTGTGCAGGCGATGATCGTGTCGAATCTTTCAGTGAAAGGATCAAACTTCTTGTCGCTTTTGCGAAGCATCTCGTGTTTGAGCAGGTAGCCCGTCCTGCCGTTGAACTCGAACAGAGCCATGTTCAACTGCATGGGGAAATCTGCACAGATCACACAAGACACACACAGCTCAACACACTCAAAACTAACACAAATTACATCAACCTAGAAATCAAATATTTAAGAAATGACCTTTAGTGCAGAAACACAGACCTACACACAATACACAAACATTTGACACTTTAATCATCTCACCCATAGTCTGATAGTTGAGTGCCACAAACTGACAGCCTGCGGTCCAGAAGGGCTGAGGACTGTAGTTTGATGAATCCACACGTGTTCCTTTAGGATAGATCCGACTCATCTGCCTCTTATTATATCTACAGTCATCACTATAGGAAAACACTGACACTCATACATATCCTCACAACTACATCATCTCATCTGATCTCATCTCGTATGATCTAATCCATCCATCTCATCTCTATCATCTCATGTGATGTCATCTCCATCAACTGATCTCATCTGCTTCATTTTATTTGATCTCATCAACATCTTCTGATCTGATCTAATCTATTATTACATCATCTGATCTGATTTCATCTCATCCATCCATCCAGAATCTGATCGGATCTGATCTCATCTACATCCTATGATCTGCTTCATTTTATCTGGTTTCATCTACATCGTCTCATCTGATCTGATTTCATCTTGTCTGATCTCATCCATCCATTACATCATCTAATCTGATCTGATCTGATCTGAATTTGAATCTGATCTGATCTGAATTTTTACATCACTTGATGTGATCTGATCTAATATACACCATCTGATCTCCTCAACATCATCTGATCGACGATGTCATCTGATGTGATCCATCTTGTCAATGGTCTGTGAAGTGATTGTAGAAGTGAAGGATACTCCACCCAGTCCACAGCGTTCTTCGCGATCAGACTCTCGCCTTTGGTTTCCACAAATGAAGAGATGACATAACTCCTGTTCTTCTCTGGAATCAGACATGAGACCTTTAGAATGTGACGACAGCCGTCCTAACGACACTGGTTCATCACCATCACTGGCATTATGGGATTGATGTAGTGTGTGTTCATGTTTGACTCACTGATTGCGTTCTCAAATGAGACAAATTTGTTGGGCTGAACGTAGTTGACAATGGCTGACATCTCCTCAAAGGCTGTGACTTCTTGTCCAGCGGTGCCCTGAGGACACACACCACATCACACACATTTATACACTCAGATGATTTCTTCAACACAACTCAAAGAGAGAGAGAACCTCACTGAACACACCGCACCACAAAACATTACACACAACTTCACCTCATCAGAGTTCTTCATCTTCTCTTCATCTTGTTCATCGTGATCATCGTGTTCCTCGTGATCATCATGACCGTCTGTATCACATAAATAATCACAACATCAGATATCACATCAACACAGTGTGTGTGTGTACTACCAGATAAGTGTGTGTGTTGTTTTATCCGTGTGTTTGTGTTCTATTGTTTTTGTGTTCTATTAGTTTTGTGTGTTTGTATTATATTAGTTATGTGTGTTTGTTATCAGATATGTGTGAGTGTGATCAGAATAGTGTGTGTTTTATCATAAAGGGAGTTGATATGTGTGTGTGTGTGTGTGTGTGTGTGATCAGATAAGTGTGTGTTTTATCATAAAGGGAGTTGACATCTGTGTGTGTGTGTGTGTACTACCAGATAAGTGTGTGTGTTGTTTTATCCGTGTGTTTGTGTTCTATTGGTTTTGTGTTCTATTAGTTTTGTGTGTTTGTATTATATTAGTTATGTGTGTTTGTTATCAGATATGTTTGAGTGTGATCAGAATAGTGTGTGTTTTATCATAAAGGGAGTTGATATGTGTGTGTGTGTGTGTGTGTGTGTGATCAGATAAGTGTGTGTTTTATCATAAAGGGAGTTGATATGTGTGTGTGTGTGTGTGTGTGTGTGTGTGTGTGATCAGATAAGTGTGTGTTTTATCATAAAGGGAGTTGACATCTGTGTGTGTGTGTGTGTGATCAGATAAGTGTGTGTTTTATCATAAAGGGAGTTGACATCTGTGTGTGTGTGTGTGTGTGTGTGTGTGTGTGATCAGATAAGTGTGTGTTTTATCATAAAGGGAGTTGATATGTGTGTGTGTGTGTGTGTGTGTGTGTGTGTGTGTGTGTGATCACATAAGTGTGTGTTTTATCATAAAGGGAGTTGATATGTGTGTGTGTGTGTGTGTGTGTGTGTGATCAGATAAGTGTGTGTTTTATCATAAAGGGAGTTGACATCTGTGTGTGTGTGTGTGTGTGTGTGTGTGTGTGATCAGATAAGTGTGTGTTTTATCATAAAGGGAGTTGATATGTGTGTGTGTGTGTGTGTGTGTGTGTGTGTGTGTGATCAGATAAGTGTGTGTTTTATCATAAAGGGAGTTGATATGTGTGTGTGTGTGTGTGTGTGTGTGTGATCAGATAAGTGTGTGTTTTATCATAAAGGGAGTTGACATCTGTGTGTGTGTGTGTGTGTGTGTGTGTGTGTGATCAGATAAGTGTGTGTTTTATCATAAAGGGAGTTGACATCTGTGTGTGTGTGTGTGTGTGTGTGTGTGTGTGATCAGATAAGTGTGTGTTTTATCATAAAGGGAGTTGATATGTGTGTGTGTGTGTGTGTGTGTGTGTGTGTGTGTGTGATCACATAAGTGTGTGTTTTATCATAAAGGGAGTTGATATGTGTGTGTGTGTGTGTGTGTGTGTGTGATCAGATAAGTGTGTGTTTTATCATAAAGGGAGTTGACATCTGTGTGTGTGTGTGTGTGTGTGTGTGTGTGTGATCAGATAAGTGTGTGTTTTATCATAAAGGGAGTTGATATGTGTGTGTGTGTGTGTGTGTGTGTGATCAGATAAGTGTGTGTTTTATCATAAAGGGAGTTGACATCTGTGTGTGTGTGTGTGTGTGTGTGTGTGTGTGATCAGATAAGTGTGTGTTTTATCATAAAGGGAGTTGATATGTGTGTGTGTGTGTGTGTGTGTGTGTGTGTGTGTGTGATCACATAAGTGTGTGTTTTATCATAAAGGGAGTTGATATGTGTGTGTGTGTGTGTGTGTGTGTGTGATCAGATAAGTGTGTGTTTTATCATAAAGGGAGTTGACATCTGTGTGTGTGTGTGTGTGTGTGTGTGTGTGTGATCAGATAAGTGTGTGTTTTATCATAAAGGGAGTTGATATGTGTGTGTGTGTGTGTGTGTGTGTGTGTGTGTGATCAGATAAGTGTGTGTTTTATCATAAAGGGAGTTGATATGTGTGTGTGTGTGTGTGTGTGTGTGATCAGATATGTGTGTGTTTTATCATAAAGGGAGTTGATATGTGTGTGTGTGTGTGTGTGTGATCAGATATGTGTGTGTTTTATCATAAAGGGAGTTGATATGTGTGTGTGTGTGTGTGTGTGATCAGATATGTGTGAGTGTGATCAGAATAGTGTGTGTTTTATCATAAAGGGAGTTGATATGTGTGTGTGTGTGTGTGTGTGATCAGATATGTGTGAGTGTGATCAGAATAGTGTGTGTTTTATCATAAAGGGAGTTGATATGTGTGTGTGTGTGTGTGTGTGATCAGATATGTGTGAGTGTGATCAGAATAGTGTGTGTTTTATCATAAAGGGAGTTGATATGTGTGTGTGTGTGTGTGTGTGTGATCAGATAAGTGTGTGTTTTATCATAAAGGGAGTTGATATGTGTGTGTGTGTGTGTGTGTGTGTGTGTGTGTGTGTGTGTGATCAGATAAGTGTGTGTTTTATCATAAAGGGAGTTGACATCTGTGTGTGTGTGTGTGTGTGTGATCAGATAAGTGTGTGTTTTATCATAAAGGGAGTTGACATCTGTGTGTGTGTGTGTGTGTGTGTGTGATCAGATATGTGTGTGTTTTATCATAAAGGGAGTTGATATGTGTGTGTGTGTGTGTGTGATCAGATATGTGTGTGTTTTATCATAAAGGGAGTTGATATGTGTGTGTGTGTGTGTGTGTGTGTGTGTGTGATCAGATATGTGTGTGTTTTATCATAAAGGGAGTTGATATGTGTGTGTGTGTGTGTGTGTGATCAGATATGTGTGTGTTTTATCATAAAGGGAGTTGATATGTGTGTGTGTGTGTGTGTATCAGATATGTGTGTGTTTTATCATAAAGGGAGTTGATATGTGTGTGTGTGTGTGTGTGTGTGTATCAGATATGTGTGTGTTTTATCATAAAGGGAGTTGATATGTGACCGTGATGATGTGCGTCAGGTCCGTCAGCGGGGGGCTGGTTGGGGTCCGCTGCAGGATTGTCAACGCTCTCTGTCTTCTTTGCAGTCTCTTGTTTGTTGGGAGCAGCGCTGCTCTTCTTGTTCTTGATGAGAATCTTACACATCAGCTCAGATGGACTGGGGATGGGTTGACCAGGCTTCAGCTGAACAACAGAACACACTTTGTCATTTCATTTTGCTTGAGAAATCAACGGTGTACAAATCCAGCAGAACTTTAAGAGGCAGGCTGAACTCACAGGATATTTGTCCAGCGGATCAACGAGCAGTTTATCTCCAAAGATAGTCCTGCAGTGATGAGCCATCTTCTCCTGTTGCTTTACTCTGAAGAAACACAATCCACACGTGAGCTGACGTCACACATGATCAAACCTACTGAATGAGGATCAATGATTTCAAGGTGTCTCACGTGTCGACGTGGTTCTCAAATGAAAGGACGATTGGATACTGAGAGGTTTTGAAGGCGCTCTCATTGATGGCTTCAATAACGTCCTGTCAGAGAAAAACATCTTCATCAGTATTTGATCACTTGTGTCTCACAGTCTAGATCTCTATTGTGGGATGTCTGAATGTCAGAAAGGTCTGTTTGTAGGCGACGTTCTTCTTGTTATTTATGAAAGTTTGAAGAATGTTATATGTTTGAATGTTCGGCTCATAACCCCATTCTCACAATCTGACCCATGTAGCATGTGCCCAGCCACCTCCACTACACATCCCATAATATCAGACCCAGCTCAGACTGGAGAGACGGACCTTAAACAAGATCTCAGTTGTCATGGTGAAGCCGTGGGTGATGATTGGCTCTTCATCTGGAGGTTTGCCTTTCCAACAATCCAGCTCGAGACAGCGACACCCAGAGAGCAGACACTGACGGTACATCTCAGGAGACGAGACGCCTGTCAGCTGACCCGCTACACAAACACACACAAACAAACACACAAAACCAACTTGTCCATTATTTTAAAACATGACAGAACATCTAGATATATATGAAATAATAATAATATAACAGGACATATTTTATGTTCATATAGTATATAATATAATATAATGTACATATATAATATGAATTGTATTTAATAATGTTGTTTCCTGTTAAACTCTTACAGTCTTAATATTGTATCGTATGTCTTCATTTTAATTTAATTCTTGCCAAATTCTTTACACATGAAGCCAAAATTAGAAGTTTGATTGATTAGATATTGATCATTTTTTATAATTTTGAAAAATTTGAAGGCTTTTACATTTTTTAAACATGACCAAAAAAAATCTAAATATATATGACAATTATTACATAGGGGATATTAATTCTAGTTTAATGAATTGTGTTATTATTGAAAAGAATATGTTACAATAATATGACATATTTTATATTGTGTAGAGATTTCGTTTCATTTTAAACTTTTACAGGCTTAATATTTTTTTAATCATATGTTTTCATTTTATTGTTATTTTATCAGGAAAGTCCCATTGAGATGTCAATCTCTTAAAAAAAGTTACACATGAAACAACTTCATACACTTTAAACAATAAGTGCATACAAGAGATGACAGAAGTTCATTAAAAACATTGATTCCTTTGATTTAGAGTTTGGGTTAGGTTAGGGTTAGGGTTTATAAAAGAGTTTATAAAATATTGAGTGAAGGGAGTCGCTCCAACAATAAGATGCTCTGCAGTTCATTTCACACAAAAAGGTGAATTAAAATCAAAGGCAGTTTTTCCAAACTCTGTATATTCTCTTAAGATTTTTAAAAGCAATCTGATATGTTTTTAAAGTTGTCGAGTGATGTGTCCTATACGTTCTTCTCAT
>CM017907.1:22746692-22769192 GCA_008369825.1 Triplophysa tibetana | reverse complement strand
TGCTTTACATACATCAGCCATCAACAAGAGAAAACCCAGACCGGCAAACAAATCTGGATTCATGCAAATGAGCAAAGCTAGATGTATGAGGTCAACACCTGTGTGTGTGTGTGTGTGTGTGTGTGTGTGTGTGTGTGTGTGTCTGTGTCTGTGTAAGAGAGACTTAAAGAAAAACAGATATACATTTTCCTCATTATATTATTTTCACAACAAATAATTTAAATAATATTCATAAGGTTTGAAATGGTACATAAACTTTTTAAACTAGCAGCTGAGCAGAAGTGAGAAGCGTGGTTAGAATTAAAACAGTGTTTCCTGTGTGTGTGTGTGTGTGTGTTTGTGTGTGTGTGTGTGTGTGTGTTTGTGTGTGTGTTGTGAGGTCAGAATGAGAAACTGTGAGACTTCTGGAGACAGTGTGAGTGAGTTCCGGCTCGTGCTGTGTAAATAGATTATGACGGTGCATTGAATGGCACTTTTGCAAGGCAAATTCACACAAATCTTTAAAAGCAACAATCCATTCAAACACCAGCACTCAGACTGAACGCAACAAAAGCACATTACATAACATGCATAACACATGACACATAACACATACTTTGGGGACTTTGGCGTATTTTCCTGCTCTTGTGTCCCTGATGGTCGCAACATCCAGAAGTTCAGTTTCCTACAAAACACGAGAGAGACATGATGTCATATGACACACATCGAAGACACAACTACACTAATGCATTCAAAAATAAGTGGATGAAAATGACCAACTCCAGATATTATTCTCAAGGTGGATAAACTAACAGGTTTAAGACAATCGCCTCAGAACAGTTAACAGTTAACATTCATTTATGTTTGAATTATTTCAATAGGAAGACCATAACAAACACACAAATCAACAATAATTGTGTTTAATATGACAATTTATCCATAGCAATGAAAATGAATATGTAGACATATTAAAAGGATGATTTAGACCATGAGTTCTGTGTGTGTTTGTAGAAGTCATGTTTATAAGGGAGTGTCATGTACATTAAGAGCACATGAATGTTTCATACAGGATGATGGTCTGCCCACACAAGCTTCTGACTAAAACCTCTGGAAATGCTCAACTATAACACTTCAAACCCACAGAAGCACAAATCAATAAAGAGAGAGAGAGAGAGACACAGAGAGAGAGAGAGAGAGAGAGAGAGAGAGAGACTGAGAGAGAGATTGAGAGAGAGAGAGAGAGAGAGAGAGAGAGAGAGAGAGAGAGAGAGAGAGAGAGAGAGAGAGAGACTGAGAGAGAGATTGAGAGAGAGAGACACAGAGAGAGAGAGAGAGAGAGAGAGAGCGAGAGAGAGAGATTGAGAGATTGAGAGATTGAGAGAGAGAGACACAGAGAGAGAGAGAGAGAGAGAGAGACACAGAGTGAGTCAGTAATGAGAGAGAGAGAGAGAGAGAGAGAGAGAGAGAGAGATAGGTAGATAGATAGATAGATAGATAGATAGATAGATAGATAGATAGATAGATAGATAGATAGATAGACAGATCGACAGATAGACAGATAGACAGATAGATAGACAGACAGACAGACAGACAGACAGACAGACAGACAGACAGATAGACAGATAGACAGATAGATAGACAGACAGACAGACAGACAGACAGACAGACAGACAGACAGACAGACAGACAGACAGACAGACAGACAGACAGACAGATAGATAGATAGATAGATAGATAGATAGATAGATAGATAGATAGATAGATAGATAGATAGATAGATAGATAGAGGGACAAAAATTCAACATATACTAGAAATCAATAACAACAAGACAAAAACAATCAGATTAAAAGAAGAAAGTAATTTCACTACACAAGTTATCCAAAGCAAATATAAATAAAAACAAAGCTCTGACATATCTCACATAAAAGTTACCCCAGTAAAGTAAGTTTTAAGAGAGGATCTAAAAATATGAAGAGATTCTCATGTCTTATCTCAGAGTCTGATGTGTGTAAATGTCTTACTTTGCTCTGATTGGTCCAGACCAGATAAAATCCTTTGGGATCCATCTTCAGGGTGACTGGGATGGTTTTCTTGGAGTCCTGTGAGGATCACACCAAAGTATTAAACGTTCTTAAAACATCAATGAAACACACATCAATCTGTCAGATGAATCCACAAGAGACACACGGACGACTTTATTATGTTGTTAAAACGCCACTTCAAATATTCCAAACTCAAGCGTTTTATTTTATATAAAAGAGAAGAGATTTCAATCTTATAGTCTTTTACCTCTTTCCATTTTGTAAATCTGTCTCCCTTCACAAGATACTCTTTGACGTCGGGTTCCTTCAGCGAGTAGCGATTTTTACTCATTTTGGACACGATGTTGAGGTCTAACGCTTTGATCCTGAAGTCATGGTGCCGGGCTAAACTGAAGGACTTCTGAGGAACTCTGACAAAATCACTGTGTAAAGCGTCAAGCCTTCAATATGAAGTCCAGCCTTCAATAAACTGAAGGACTTCTGAGGAACTCTGACAAAATCACTGTGTAAAGCGTCCAGCCTTCAATATGCATTGCAAATGAGTGTTCTGAGCCCAACCCTGTTCACCTTTACTGTATTTACAGAATTCACGCTGAATTAAACAACCACACCAGACCTGATCACAAACCTTTCTCATGCCAAACTCAATCTGATGGGGTTACTGGTTCTGATGGGAGCTGTATCGGTTCTAATGGAAACTATAATGGTGTGTGTGGGTTTCCACTGGTCATGTGTTGGTGGATGTCATCTGACAGTTGGGAGCCAATAGAACACCATTAAATCATACTGAAATAAGACCAATAACACATTACATGAAGACATTTGTACTGGTTTTAATGGTAAATAGCTGATGGTTTAAATGGTGTTTGTAATGTAAAACATTCACATTTCAGAAGGGTACCACATGTGTGATGATTACATTTAAAACCTTATTAATCAAAACAATAAAGATCATGATGATGAAAAGGAGAGTTTTAACTTAAATGAACAAGGCCACTAAATGATTTGTAATGAAAGTTTGAAATAAACTTCATCTCCCTGACTCTTCTGTTTCACATGTGTGTGTGTGTCACAGATACTCTTTATATCAATAAATAAATATCTATACATCAAAACTGATTTGAATTCATTACTCAAAGATGTGCTTGTGGTCAAATGGTCACTTTCAGAGATTTAAGCGGACCAAAATGAGAGAGAATTAGCTGCAGTGGGTTAACAATGATGTGCATGAAGTTTGGCTAATAGTCAAATAAGAGCATCAGCGATGCAAATCATTTACCATCGTTACCATGACAACTCAAAACAGAAATATCTCAACTATTTGACATTTAACATGAAGCTGAGTGGAAAACTTTCAAATTCCTTTTAAATATGAATTCAATGAATACAATAAACATAATTGTTCAGTCTAACCTTCACAAAACCTGTTGATATGATCAGATTTAAAGCTAAACATAAACTTTAATCATTTCTAATAGACAGGACTTTAAATGTCAACTTTTTCAATGTTTTTTAAAAATTTTAGTTATTTGTCTATTATGTTGCTGGTTGAGGTCTTAAACACACACACACACACACACTACAGGTGTGGATCTGACCTCAGTCTCACAGTGAAGGTGTGGTCATCAGGGCTTGATGTGACAGGACGTTTGGTTCCTGACCTCCATCCCATCAGGGCTATTGACATCATGGCGTAAGATTAAAACACTTAATCTGATTGGTTTGTCAAACAGATGACTGAATCCACTGAGCTGTCCAATCACAGAAGAGATGAATCACATGAACAACAAGCATTAAATAATCTAGACAAAATGACTTATCTGTTTACATAAATGTCAAAATTCATCTGTTTATTCTTTACTATATCACAGACTATCACTGAAAAACAATAATTATTCATGTTATCTTACATTTACTAAACCATAGCAAACAAATCTGAACGTCTTAGATTTCACGACACTTCATGAGCAAACACTGTCAACCAAAGCTACAAATGACAGAAGCAATCTTAATCATATCAATTAAAAACAGTCAGAATGCTTAATAATGTGATTATTGTTTATTAAACAAATAAAAGGCAAAGTATCAGAAGACTTCTTTGTTTGAGATCAAATATTAGTTGCAGAATTAGGAGCGATACCTGAGTCACCAAAAGCGTTTTACTGCCACATTTCTACAGCAAAAGCACATTATGAAGATGATATTATATTTAAGATTTTAATTCTTGTGAATGTAAGATATTGTTTGATTGACAGGTGTTACTCTCCATGGTGCTGAACTCACGCGAGCCCCCAAAATGACGTAACTTGACATGGGATCAAACCATTATAACCATTATATACTTTTATTAATAAGACGTTTAAATTAAATTTATCCATTTGATGAAATAAATAGAATCTATTTTAAAGCTGAAAGATGTTCTTCATTTACAATGCGCTTTATACTGATCTGCTCTGCTTTATATAGTGTATTAGAACGCCTACTAATGGCCATTTCAAAAAAAGAGCTACGAAATCTTAAATGACCTGAAGAGCATCTCGTGCTGGCCCTTTAAGAGCCTCCTCCTCTCGTCTTGTTCAGCTGAATAACAGAGAGAGAGAGAGAGAGAGAGAGAGAGAGTCTGTGTACTGTATGATCACTCTCATCACCCTCAAACCACTCTAATCCATCCCATGATATTTCGATCAGAAACTTCACCGTCTTCAGGGAAAGAGAGCTGCGCTGGATGCTGGAAAGCACCAGAAGGTTCCACATCATCCTGCGTCCTGAGGCGCATCATCATCCTGATGGATTTTTAAGTCATTTCGGGCGCCATGGATGAAAGGAAACGCGTTTAAGAACAAACCGAGCGGGACTCGAGCTCAAGCCACTGCGATCTCCGCGCAGCTTCGTTTTCAGAGGGTCTGATCACCAACAGCCTTTCAAGACGGACGGGGTCGTAGAGCATCGAGGGAAAAACCGAGGCAGTCGGGACAGGGACTACATGCCCAACATGGAGAGAGGGAAACCGGCCACTTACACTGGCGACAAGAAGGCAAAGATGGCAGCGAAGACCAATAAGAAGTGGGTAAGACTGGCCACCGTGTTCGCCTATGTGTTATCCGTGTCCCTGGCGGCGATCATACTGGCCATCTATTACAGTCTCTTGTGGAAACCGGCCGGGGCGACTGAACCCGATACCCCGAACAACAGCACCACGGGCAACACGGAGAATGGTAACGTGACGGAAACCAACGGCACACAGCCGGTGCTCTTCAATGCCAACGGCACGGCATCCAACGCGTCCGAGGTCAAGAAGAGGGAGACCAGGTCCCTCTCCAAAAGTGCGCACTCCGAATCCGGGGATCGGTCCAAGAACACACTTGCTCACATCGCAGACACACAGACTGATGTCAGAGATCCTGCCCGGACCCGTTCGGCTGAAGACGACCACGGAGATCTCCAGACGAGGCGCTGGGATGCCAAAGACGAGACATCTTTTGAGGACGCCTCTCGATCGAAAAGACAGAATCGGTTTGTGTCGGACGCGAACGAGCTGCAGAGGAACAATTAAACAGGGCCTTCGGACCGTGAACGAACAGCAGAGCTGCGGGTCCGACACGAGACAGACAGTCCGCCGTCCGGTGCGCGCGGAGACGCGGAGGCCGCAGCGGGTGCATGGACACCGACACCATAGCAAAGGCGCAAATAGTGTTTAAACCTCCTAGAAAATTAACATATAATCTTAATAACCTTCTCGTTTAGCCTTCAGCTGGCATGGTGGACATTTGCAAGGTTACCGGGGTTGATCTTTTTTGGAGCGTAAAAGTCCTAAAAGTCGCCTGCTGGCTGTCATGGTCAATGCGTGTTTATAAGAAACATTCATCCAAAGACTGACCATTCATCAATGCCTTTATTTAAACAGCCGTTTTGGGGGGTGGGGGGTGGGCAAGCTTTTAAAACTATATCTCTTAAAGCTTGCATGAAGTTCAGCTAAACCTTACCAATTTATTCAGGATTCTTATGTTAGAGGATCCTGTGTCAGTGCTCAGGACGTGCAGATATCCAGTGTAAATCTGTTGTGTAGTGATGTACATACATGCCTCACGATGATGGAACGTTTAGCGTTGCTAGATCATTTTTACAACGATATTGTACCCTAGGTGCAGAATATATCACCGTAACGGTAAATAAACTACAATGTATATGCTTTGAACGGCTCACTTCATTTCTTCTTTACGGATAAACACGTCAGAAGATGGATTTTGTTTCCCTGAAATGCATCAAAGCTTTAGAAAACAATGACACTAACATGTGCCGCACATCCATCATCACATTAAAAACACTCTTTTAGTGACGGATTAAACCTTGACAACCAAATCTTAAATATATACAAATTCCTGCTTTAGAACGACTCGTATCACACCACCAGGTTTGCTTTTTTAGGAATATTCTTTTTTAAAGTCATTTTTATGGGTCAGATCAAGTGAAAACAGCTCTCTGAGGTATCACTACACATCAGACTCGTGGGTCATTCGGACTCATATAGTGATCTATTCTTGCTTTGCCGTGTTTCTTTCTCTCCTCCAGCGCACTAAAGCGAGCGCTGAACATTTATTGATTCACTGTACTCGAGTCAAAAACAGGACTTACACAATCCTGCTCTATTTTCAGCTCTCTGACCCTCAACACATTTACATTTACGCATTTGGCAGACGCTTTTATCCAAAGCCACTCACTGCATTATACTATACAATTGTTTCTGAGAATGTGAAATCGCTGGGATTTAAAGCATGACGCTGTGCTCTGACCACTGAGTCACAGGAACAATGTCACATGCTGGACAATAACACTATCACACACAATAGAATAACGTATTTTCTGAAATGGAGGGTTTGCTTGTGCAAAAGATGCATTCATGTTGCTCGGGTCTGGTGGGTGGATGCGAGGATGTTGCTTTAGGGTTGCTAAGGTGTTCTGGGAGGTTGCTATGGTGCTGCCAAGATGTTGTTGTTTACTGACCTCAGCCAAGAACACAAACCACCATGTCCTAATGACAATCTGCTCTTTAAAGAGACTCCTGACTCAGACAGAGATCATCCTGTGTGATGTTTAAGGGCCTTAAACAGATGAATCTTAACTTTGTTGTCGTCTGTATCTGCAGGTTCACATGTACTGCAAAAATTGTGAGATTTCTGTTTGAAATACTAACGCTGGTTATTGATTTAAATGAAATCCTGACTCTTGATAATAACTAAACGTTTGATATTACTTTTACATGTGTTTTTATTGTTGCAACTCCATAATGACCCAGCACAGCATAGCAACCAGCCCCTGGCAACCGGCCACATCACCTCAGCTCTGCAGTATTGTGTGTTTGCACGAACTTTAGCAGTTTATTTATTTCATCCAATAGCGCCAAATAAGAAAATACAATCAAAAAAACGGTTCATGCAAGAGTGAAATCAGATTGTTTAATGTGAGCTGTTGACAGACCGAACTCTGCGAACAGAGAAACATTATAAATCAACAAATGAGAGAGACGGAGAGAGAGAGAGCTTGCGGTACAAGAGTGCTGTAACCCAACCCATCAATCCCATCACTCGCTCAATCACTGAGCCTCATTTCCCAGCAGTGATGAAGAGCGACAGCACAGTGTCTCTGGAGCGCTGATGGTCTGAGCTCACATGCGGCGGCAGGTGCACATCATGTTATCAAATATGTGCCAAGAGACCTGGGAGTCTTTTTCCACTGCACTGCAGCACACACACACTGAAACAACTGCTGATATTAACATCACTTTGAGTTGAACACTTTATTCCACATGACCTCATTGCAAGTGTTCAGTTTACAAACTGCGTATGTACAAGTTTACAAACTAGTATACAAACTGCCTTAACGATTAGAACTAATAACTCTATCACTGTAAAAATGCTTTACACTATATGTGTAATTTCTGGGACAAAACATTATACAATCCCTTTTATTTATTTGACACAAAACGACACATCATGTGTTAAAAGTATAACACAAACAATATAATAATAATTCAAGCATCCTTTTTTTGGTGTGCACAATATATAACATTACAGTACAGAGTTTTATAAACACCTGTGTAACTCTTTATTTAATAAAGAGGAAGATTAATGTACGGTAAATGGATTGCATTACACATTTCTAATATATTTCTAACTCATTTGCAAATATGTAATAACCCCAAATCATCTAAATGTAAGGTTTCAATTGCTCTCACAGGATTGTCAACATGACTTTCAGTGCATAATACAAGTAAATCATAAGTAATTATAATTAAACGACTTGCTTCAGGGAAAAGCAATTTGATTACAGTAATTCATCTGTAGTCCATGACACCCAACACTGAAACACAAAAGAGGAAATATCTGATACTTGATTTCACATCTGATAAGTGAATCTCATCTCATATTTCACCTCTGAGTCACAAAGACATTTTGAGATGTGAAAACAAGCCTCAGCCTTTTGTTTTAAATCTAAAAACAAGAAAACAACACACAACTTACGCAAGAGATTCATTATGAGATGTGTTAGTGAGAGTAATGCTTTTGTGTTTTAAATGCAGTGATACTGATGTGAAATCTCTTTAAACTGAGGTAGCAAATAAAGAGCAACACTATTCTGGATTTATCTGAAGAAGGTTTTCATCCAGAGGAAGATCCAAACCACCACCATCATCATCACTCATGAGTCATGTGAGGTGCGGAGGGCCTCGGGGACGATGCGCTCCCTGAACACGTCTGCTGGAAGAGAGTAATTAAAAGAGTAGCAGAAGAGAACCCAATGATTTCCAGAGCAACAGTCTCATGAGAGGCGTTTAAAAATAATAAGACACAAATCCCACATGACTCACCATCATCTCAAAGCTGCTCCACACTCACAACAACACACACAAGATTCTCAACACGTGTGTTTTTCTTTTCACATCAGGGTGAAGTTCAAGTAAAGCAGGTTACATTCAAATGATGATTTGGTAGAGAAAACACGATCAAAACTAAACACTGGAAACTAGACTTCAGTGAAGAGCGCTACCAGCAAAATCTCATAATCCACAATTCAATGTGTGACAAATTCTTTTAAAATACAACACTTCACTATGAAAATATACAGTAAGGAAAATCAGGAAAACCATCACATCACTGCATGTCTGTTTTAGATTTGACATGAACATATTTCTATCATCTTCACTCTTAAAATAAAGGTGTTTCACAGCGATGCCACAGAAGAACCATTCAAGGTTCTTTAAATAAACGTCTCTTTCTTACTTTTTAAAATCTGAAGATCCTTTTTTCCACCACAAAGAACCTTTTGCAAAACAGAAAGTTTCTTTGGATGTTAGATGTTCTGTGTAGATCCATTTAAACAAAAAGGTTTCTTCTGTGGCATTGAAGAATCTTCTGAAGCACCAAGAGTTCAGTCACACAGTGTTGAACACAGAACTGATCTTCATGCAAGTATTTCAGAAACAACTTTTCAAGGGGAAAACATTTGTTTTTGCTTTTATTATGTATTTTGACATTAAACTCAAAAGCAAGTAAACACAAAATGTGACGGCAAAATAAAAAAAATTCAACTTCAGTCACATGAAACATTTGTGAGCGTTTCCATCTTTCAATAACAAACAAACGTCAGAAATACTGAAATCATCAGTATAATAATAATGATATTTTACTGTAACATCAAACAATAACCAGCGACCATTCATGTGCTAAATCTACTGGGGCACACAAAAACATTCATTTGTGCAGAAGAATTCAATTGTAAACATTTTGTAAGAAATGAATTGAATCTAAAGCAAGGTTAGGTTAGAAAAGGGTTTAGTGTTCTAGTAATGTTTCATATGTAACATTCAAATAAGATAAAGTGCTAATAAACAAACCTTAAGAGTCCTTTCAAACCAACAACACGTGAGATTAGATCACTCAAAGTATTATGTGATGAAAGCGTCTGTTGGGTTAATGCACATGGATTCTGTGTCTGTGGGTTCAGCCCACTAAACTTCATTAAGTTAAACATTCAAGTGGCTTCAGTAGTGCTTTAAACTCAAATCAACAGCACAAAGATGTCCAAACGCATCTCAACATTCACTTTCATTCAGCTTCAAAAAGACCTCAAAATAAATACTGCAAACACTGCTAAAGTGAAACAAACAAGGCAAATGATGTTTTCTCTGTGGGTTTTGGTTTCAGTGTCCGAAGATTCCGTCAGATTTTCCATCTAAACAACTTTCCTGTTTTCTCTCGCCTGCGTGGAAGAAAGAAAGACATTGAATGAATCAATCGTTCATGGTCAACTGGGTTGACTGCACAACAGTACTATTAGTTGAGCTTCTTAAGGATTTGTTCTTTAAAAACAAATGACCTGATCACTTTACAGTCAATTTTACTGTACTGTATGTCTTACTGTATTATCTCTGTATAGTGTCACAGAAATGAACCAAATCTTATTTTAAATCAAACTTTTAATGAATGTGGACACAACTACCAGCTGAACATAGTGTGAATGAATCTGTTTATTTCTAATGATATGTTGAGCTTGTGTTTAAAAGTCTTCTTCTCTGGATAATTTGGTGGGGCGGCGCCCCCTATTGACCAGCCACCACTGGTGTGAACTCTAGCTTCTGTTTACATGTGCATTACTGACATAAAGATCATGTGATCAGATTCAAATCTAATATTCTACCTGCAGACCCTCTGAGAGTTAAACATAAAAATGTTGAAAAAGATGCAGGATTGTTCCAGTGGTGTACAGTGAGTGCTTCATGTATAGAGACTCTTTCTAGGGCACTTCTGACGCTTTCTAATGGAGCTGCAGTGGGCCGCTAAACCCAGTGAGGTGGGATGCTGCAAATCTGAAAGTCCAATGAGAAACTGCAGCCACACACTGAAGCTCTACTGCACAACACAACCTGTAGTCTAACAATCCACCTGCATATCAGCCAACAACACACACACAACGCACACACAACGCACACACACACACAACACACACACACACACACACAACACACACAACACAACAGACACACAACACACACACACACACACACAACACACACATACAACACACACACAACACACACACACAACACACACACAACACAACAGACACACAACACACACACACAACACACACACACAACACACACACACAACACACACACACACACACACACACACACACACACACACACACACACACACACACACACACAACACACACACAACACAGACACACAACACACACAACACACACACAATACACACACACACACACACAACACAACAGACACACAACACACACACACAACACACACAACACACACACACACACAACACACACACACACACACAACACACACAACACAACAGACACACAACACACACACACACACAACACACACACACAACACACACACAACACAACAGACACACAACACACACACACAACACACACACACAACACACACACAACACACACACACACAACACAGACACACAACACACACACACAACACACACACAACACACACACAACGCGCACACAACGCGCACACACAACACACACACACAACATACAACACAACACACTCACACACACACAACACAACAGACACACAACACACACACAACACACACACACAACACACACACACACAACACAGACACACAACACACACACAACACACACACAACGCGCACACACAACACACACAACACACACACACAACATACAACACAACACACTCACACACACACACTTACCACATCAACAGAGGAGCTGCAGTCAGAAAGAGCATCCTCAGAATCCACATTCAGAACACACAGACTGGACTCCATCCCTTCTTCTGTAAACACACACCAAGTCACATGTATGTCATGTTCAATCTCTCCATTCAGTTCTAATCCAAACATGACAATTTGTATTTCTTTGATTTCCTGTAGCTGTGCTTGAGTCTCACTCCTGTAAAGAGAGACAATCATTCTCTAAAATGAAGAGGTTATTCTAGAGGCTCTCACTTCCTCTGAAGGTATTATGATGAGTCATGGGTTTACACGTGAGTCACATGATGTCATACCACAGCAGGTCTTGTTGAGCTGGACCGGTTCATCTGCTATACAAACGTCTTCATGTCCTGAACGGATGCTGAGACACCACTCTTCATTTATCACACTCACGTCTGAGAGACTCTTCATCTCTTCTTCTTTCATCTCTGCCATCCCTTTATCTTCAGCCACACGGTCGCTTTGTCTTTCCTCAGAACCGTTCTGAGGCGGTGAGCCCCTGTCTGAGATCTCCTGAGGCATCTCCAGAAGCTCATCAGAGAATCCCACATTCTTCTCCGTGGTCTTCAGACCGGCCGTCTCCCCGTCAGATATCACATCACCGCTGAAGTTCTTGGGTTTGAGCGCCGCTTCAGACACATGCGGCTTTGAGTTTGGAACGTCATCTTGAAGGATGTTTTTCTCCTCAGAAGAACACAGAGCGTCTAGTTCCTCCAGGAAGGCCTGCAGACCGCCCTCTGGATAGACCTTCAGATGTTTAAAACAGAATCAAAGTCTCAAGTGAGGGATGACGGAAGCGTTCGGGTGAATTTCTGTCTTAACTTCAAAGCTGAGAATTGATCTGTACCTGTTCGTGTCCCTCGAGCTCTTTAGCGTCCCATCTGAGAGAGAAAAAATGAATCAAACATTCAGTTCTGCTCAAATCATGTGACTGTTTCTATCTTCCTTGACGAAACATTTGTTATGCGCTGTGATGTTTATATGATGCGTTTCCTGTGGGGTTTGATGGATATGTGAGTTAAATGTCAACGCTCACGATCAACAAGCGATAAGTGATGTTGTAAGGGATGTCCCATCATGCTTTGTGTTTGTGTATGAGTGCAGACTGTAATGTGTGTGAGTTTCATTGAAACAGTGATGTTGTGTTTGTGATGATGATCTCACCGTCGGGCTCGGCCCGTCAGACGCTCTTTACCCTTGAGTTTACTGCTCACCACTGGACGACTGTTACCCTTCCTCTCTCGCACTGGATGACCACAGAGAAAAGACACATATCATCAGCTTTTGTGATCCAAATAACATTATCAAGTCAGGCATTTCATCTCAAACTTGATTATTGCTTTGTGTTAAACAGACAAATGTGAACAATGACACACTACATATCATTCTTCCAAGGCTTAAGGTTCTGAACACAAGTGTTGTAGTCCAGACCACCAAAACCGAGACTGAGACAAGACCGAGACCAGAGGGTGTCAAGACCAGGACAAGAACGACCAAAATTCATTCAAAAGATCCACAAAACACTAAAACGTTTTAATAAAATAATAATAGAAGTAACTTGTGCAGACATGTATGTGTAGGATGTTTAATGTTTCATGTTTTATCACGCACCTACTGTGACATAATTCAGTCTTTGTGCAGGTAAAACCTCCAACAACTAAACATTTAAAGAAAAAGTTCAATACCCAAGTCTGTGACCTACAACAAAACATTCACTTCTTCTTTACATCCAATCGCATGAATGATGTTAACACATAAATCTGATACTGCACCAGCAATTTAGTGTCATTCCCACAGTTGTGGTCCTGACCGGTCTTGAAATAAAATCCAGAGACCAATAAGTCTGAGACCAAGACAAGACTGAGGGACCAGATACACATCGAGACCGAGACAAGACAAAGACCATCAAAAAATGGTCTTGAGACCGGTCTCGAGTACAACAACACTACTGAATACAGGAATATCAGCATATCCATATGTCCAGGTTTGAAGTAAACGCAGCGCCCCTGCTGTTCAACACATGTACTGCCATTCATATTACATCTCAACAGACTTGATTCATCACATATAATAAACCTGTCAATTGTTACATCTCTAAAGAAAAGTAGTTATGAGGTGGTTATCAGTGTCTTTCATCTTAAAATATGAAAATAATTAATTTGGGTTTCACAATTGAACGAATTGTAAGAAATAAGAATGAGGACTGAAATGTAAGGTCCAGATCCCTTTCCTCAAAGCACGTCTGATAAAGAAGTTTTCCTCACCTCTGGATTCTTCTGTTCTCAGATTTCTTCTTCTGCCGTTTCTGTTTCCTGACAATCAAAGACCATAAACTCTCACGAGCTGACGCACAACAGCACAATGAAGAAAAGAGGAATAATAAAGTGTCGTCTGCTCACCGATGGTGTGTGCGTCTCTGTCTGGTCCTTCATCCGGTTTGTCTGAATACCTGCAGATGTGTGAAATGTGTTTAAACACTGAATACACAACAATCCTACACAATGCCATCCCAAAACATCACCAACACTCCAGCAGGTCACATCAACATCATGACACATGTTTGGGTGTTTACTGCTGCTTTATACTGCTCACAGGTTCTGCTTCATGTATTTTCTACTTTGTTGATAAAGCTGCTAAACGAGAACATCTTGTTGGTTAAACTGCAAAAAACAAACAAAGCAGAAACTGTTGAATGGACAAATGTCTGGCCGAGTAAAACATGTGATTGGTCCAGATAAACTAAACTAAACTGAACTGAAGGTTCTCACAGGGAAGCGCTCATCTCACTTCCATCTCCCACAAACATTTGGGTTGAGGCGTCCTGCACAATCTCTGGTGTTCACAAACCCTGCCAAATAAGGCAAGGCATTTCAACCAGCCTAAAAATATCCTGCCGTCTCCGTCCCCTCAACAGTGCTCACAGGGGAGGGATGTTTATTCCTCAAGAAAGCGCCTCACAGCACCTGGTTAACATCTGGACTCAAGTCGTGTTTGTGGGTTCAGATCAACGGTCACGCTGCGGATGACCTTCATGTAAAAGCCAATGCTCACCCAGACCTGTCTGAAACACCTCATGTAACCACACCCCCACAAATCTACGACCCTAAGACGTTAGTTACAAATAAACAAAACTGATGGCTTTCAGGATGTCTACAAGAGCACAATGAGATAGTATGAAAGCACCTAAAGATAAACCCAAAGTGCTTACATCAGGTCGGGCTTCTCCACGTCCCAGGCTCTCCTCCACTGGCCTTTAGAGGTTCTGTGTCGGGCCACACGCTCTCTGTCGATCTCCTCTCGCTCCGTCTTCCAGCGCTGGTACTCCGTCTCCTCTTCTCTGGACGTGAGGGTCAGGTCTGTGACTCCCAGCGGCTGCGAGACCTCAGAGGCCTATGAGAGAAGACAGTGACCGGGTCAGGAACATGAACGTGGCACCTGATGGACAACACAGACATGCCAATGATAACACAATAACACAAGTCATTCTAAAATGAGTACAATTGGATAATACCAATCAGTCAATGAGGAGATGACTACTGTCAAATACAATATGATGGTGGAAAACACTTTTAGCTCAAGAAATATTATCAATTAAAAGAGTAGATTCAGCTGGACAGAGAGGATGAACACTGACATCTTTCATCTCTGTGAGACTGATAAATAAAAGACTTTAAAGAGGGTTTTTATATTTAATGGGATAACCATTTTGGGGAGGCAAAAACTCGGGCCTGGGAGGAGTTCGGTGAGGCCATGGAGAAAGACTATCGGTCGGCCTCGAAGAGATTTTGGCAAACCGTCCGGCGCCTCAGGATGGGGAAGCAGTGCCCTACCAACGCTGTTTACAGTGGAGGGGGGCAGCTGTTGATCTCGACCGGGGATATCATCGGGCGTTGGAAGGAATACTTTGAGGATCTCCTCAATCCCGCCTTCCCTTCTTCCATTGAGGAAGCAGAGGCCGAGGGCTCGGAGGCGGACTCGCCCATCACCCGGGCTGAAGTCACCGACGTAGTCAAGAAACTCCTCGGTGGCAGGGCACCGGGGGCTGGATGAGATCTGCCATGAGTACCTCAAGTCTCTGGATGTTGTGGGGCTGTCTTGGCTGACACGCCTCTGCAGCATCGCGTGGCGGTCGGGGACAGTGCCCTTGGACTGGCAGACCGGGGTGGTGGTCCCTCTTTTTAAGAAGGGGGACCGGAGGGTGTGCTCCAACTATCGGGGATCATTTACATTTACATTTACATTTAGTCATTTAGCAGACGCTTTTATCCAAAGCGACTTACAAGTGGGGTAGGTAATGGATCACACTTCTCAGCCTCCCCGGGAAAGTCTATGCCAGGGTACTGGAGAGGAGAATCCGGCCGATGGTAGAACCTCGGATTCAGGAGGAACAGTGTGGTTTCCGTCCCGGTCGTGGAACACTGGACCAGATCTATACCCTCTCCAGGGTGCTGGAGGGTTCATGGGAGTTTGCCCAACCAATCCACATGTGTTGTGTGGATTTGGAGAAGGCATTCGACTGTGTCCCTCGCGACATCTTGTGGAGGGTGCTCCGGGAGTATGGGATTCGGGACCGTTTGCTAAGGGCTATACGATCCCTGTACGACCGGAGCAGGAGCTTGGTTCGCATTGCTGGCAGTAAGTCAGACTTGTTCCCGGTGGATGTTGGACTCCGGCAGGGCTGCCCTTTGTCGCCGGTTCTGTTCATAATTTTTATGGACAGAATTTCTAGGCGCAGCCAGGGACCGGAGGGCGTCGGGTTTGGGGACCACACAATTTCATCTCTGCTCTTTACGGATGACTTCATCGTGCTTCAGCATGCACTGGGACGGTTTGCAGCAGAGTGTGAAGCGTCTGGGATGAGAATCAGCACCTCCAAATCTGAGGCCATGGTTCTCAGTCGGAAAAGGGTGGCTTGCCCACTTCAGGTAGGTGGAGAGTTTCTGCCTCAAGTGGAGGAGTTTAAGTATCTGGGGGTCTTGTGCACGAGTTGGGGAAGGATGGAACGGGAGATTGACAGACGGATCAGTGCAGCTTCTGCAGTGGTGAAGAAGGAGCTGAGCCGCAAGGCGAAGCTCTCGATTTACCGGTCAATCTACGTTCCTACTCTCACCTATGGTCATGAGCTGTGGGTCATGACCGAAAGGACAAGATCCCGGATACAGGCGGCCGAAATGAGCTTTCTCCGCAGGGTGGCCGGGCAATCCCTTAGAGATAGGGTGAGAAGTTCGGTCACTCGGGAGGAGCTCAGAGTAGATCCGCTGCTCCTCCACATCGAGAGGGGCCAACTGAGGTAGCTCGGGCATCTTTTCCAGATGCCCCCTGGACGCCATCCCGGGAAGGTGTTCCAGGCATGTCCCACCGGGAGAAGACCCCGGGGAAGACCTAGGACACGCTGAAGGGACTATGTCTCCCGGCTGGCCTGGGAACGCCTCGGTGTCCCCCCGGAAGAGCTGGAGGAAGTGTCTAGGGAGAGGGAAGTCTGTGCATCCCTGCTTAGACTGCTGCCCCCGCAACCCGGCCCAGGATAAGCGGAAGAAAATGGATGGATGGATGGATGGATAACCCATCTTGAGTTAGATGAAATCTAGTGTGTTGTCACATCTGCTCTTAACATCCTGTTTACCTGTGTAAAGAGCGAGAGAGAGAGAGAGCGAGAGAGAGAGAGAGCGATAGAGAGAGCGAGAGTGAGAGAGAGCGAGAGAGCAAAAGAGAGAGAGAGCGAGAGCGATAGAGCGAGAGCGCGAGAGAGCAAAAGAGAGAGCGATAGAGCGAGAGAGAGAGAGAGCGAGCGAGAGAGCGAGAGAGAGCGAGAGAGAGAGAGAGAGAGAGAGAGAGAGAGAGAGAGAGAGAGCGAGAGAGAGAGCGAGAGAGAGAGAGTGAGAGAGCGCAAGAGAGAGAGATAGAGAGAGAGAGCGAGAGAGAGATAGAGCGCGAGAGAGAGAGCGAGCGAGAGAGAGAGAGTGAGTGAGAGAGTGAGTGAGTGAGTGAGAGAGAGAGAGAGAGAGAGAGAGAGAGAGCGAGAGAGGGCAGTGCTGGCTTGCTCACTGGGAGACTGCATTTAGATAGTTATTAAGAGAGTGATTAAGAGAGATAAAGTGCAGGACCTGATTGAGTTATAAGAGCTTTCAAAAAAGAAAGCTCAAAAAGCAGATTCAATCAATACAAAAGTAATCACCGCAGCTCCTGACGACATGTTTACATTTTATGAAGCAAATTATGATTAAATATCATCTAAAAATTAAAGCTTCTGCGACTGAAACTTCAGACGAATATCAATCACACCGAAAATCAATATCAATCAGACCACAGGCCGAACTCACTTAAGGCCAGAGCTGAGAAGTGGACATTCGATAGAGAGACTAGCACCTGGCTGTCACAACAGAGCCATTTCCATCACAGGGGTGACCTAAATAATACATATCAACCCTGTTTTCTCTAGACAGACACTTTGCAGTCGTCCCTTTCAGCACAGGCTCAAACATGAAGTTTAGAACGCGTTTCTGGTAGGCCGAAGGACCAAAAAACGACGCGTCTAGCTGTTATCTTGATTCTAGTTGGCCAAAGACATTTCAGACACTCAAGAGTAGATACCCAAGACCCCCCCCACATAAAAAGACTCTTCGGATTTACACGATTCACATAAATGACCCATAGTTTACAGGCATAAATATAACAGTCTCCCGGTGAAACCAACATGGCCCTGTGGTGAGGAACCCTAACTCCAATGAGTAATAAATGGAGGAAAAAAAAACTTGATGAAGTGATACTGCCCCCGTGTGGACAAACAGAAGAAGTACATCTGCTTTATTATTACAGCTGTCTGCTGCAACTATTTCATGATTCTCCTTCAGAAGTGACCTTAGATGAAAAAATATTAGAATTAAGTAAATTTATGCTAAAAACAAGCCAAAAAATCTGCCGATGGGGTGAGAAAAATAAACTTGAATTAGGTTCTTAAGAAAAGGGCACTTTATTTTTCTCACCCCAATGGCAGATTCTTTGCTTGTTTTTATCATAAACTTACTACATTCTTGTATTATTTTTCATAAAACAAGACTAAATATCTTGTGTCACTTTTTCTGGTGAAGTAATTGTATATTGATTTAAGAAGTTTTAGATCATTTTACTGGAAACAAGATAACAATGCTGAATGTAAGGAACTCATATTTTGCAATCATGAACAAAACTACACAATAGTTAAGAAGTGTATAAAACAACCCAGACATCATGAAAAACAAGTTCTAGAAACAAGGATCAATTTAAAACATTATTTTTGCTGAGACGTGAAAAGAGCAACACACAATGTCACATCAGCTCCATAATAAACCCATTCAGAACAAACATTAATGACATTAAATCATCCGGCTCATTATGACCTCAAACAATGAACTCTGAGAGAGAGAGAGACATTGGCAACGTAAATTTTCTTTTATCATGCCAATAAAGCTCCTTTGAATCTTGAATCTTGAGAGAGAGAGAGAGATAGATAGAGAGAGAGAGAGAGAGAGAGAGAGATTTTTAAAATACGATTTATTCCAATTCCATTTTTCCTTCACACAAGAGGATACATACAGCTTATCTTAAAAAAATATACTGTCAAAAATCAAAGTATTATTGATTATACTACAAAGAACACCTTTTATACACCATCTCTGCTCAAACAACATTAGATTCTTTGTTGCATTGTAATATCGAAAATCTATTTGCATTCTTGATTTCAACAACTTTAACAAGAGCAATAATACATCTGTGTCAGAATCTGTTTCCTTTCCTTCTTCTGCTCACGTAAATTGCCATTTTTGCTTGACCCAAAAAAAAGTTGAATAACTGGCATACATAAGAACGTTTTCTTGAATCCTTAAAACCACAGATAAAAATCTCCATAGAAAACACTTCATCAAACTGTTTAAATAGATCTTGTAAAAAGCTAAATAAGGGCCCTAATCTTCTACAATGCATAAAAGTATGAAACACAGTTTCCCTTTGTAAACAGAAAGGACATCCCTGAGTAACTTCATGATTTAACACTGAAACAAACGCATTGACAGCTATGGCTCCATGCAAAATTCTCCATTGCAAATCCCCCGTTTTCTTCGGCAATGGTGACTTATAAAGTGCCCCCCAATTCGGTCTTGTACTCTCGCTTAAAAGTAAAACATTGCGCCATGGTGTATCTATTTTTCCATCAAGACTCTTCTTGTTGAACACTTTAACACAGCACTCATACATGGCTTTGCTAGAAGCTTTCTCTTCACCCAACAATCTTAAATTGTTAGACTTTATTAAGAAACCATCACACATTTCAAAATCAGGAGCTAAAGTCAAATTCGGAAAAGGATCGTCATCTTTTGGTTGAATCCACCCTTCTTCGAAGTCCTTCATCATTAATAACTCTTCCTTGGTGATGATTCCTTTCCACTTAGACAGTAGCCGAGTTACCACCCGTGTCGACCTCATCTTCAGCCTTCCTTCCATCGCTTTGGAGTAAGATAGATCGTGTCCAGCTATGCGAATTAGTCTTCCGAGGGTAATGATATGAGATTTGATAAGTAAGTCCATCAAACCAGGAAAACCTCCTTCATTCGACACGTCCAAGCGTGATCCACAAATCAACGGTTCTTGAAGAGTCCAGTGCAAAGAGTCTGTTTTTTCACTTCTCAAGACCTTGAAAAATGTCCACACTTTGAATAAATTACAATAAAAAAACGGTAACTTTGACACAGAAAACACCTTAAGATTCATCCAGAACAAGGGCTTGTCCAAGCCCAGTCCTTCAAAATTCCTCAAGATAATGGAAGCAACCAAGTTCCAGTTCACATTTACAGAACTTTCAAGATACCTTTCTGCATACTTGAGCCGAAACGCTGCCACTCTGCTTTGTAAATGAACCAAGCCTTGTCCCCCTTCGTTCTTTGACAAATAAAGAACACATTGTGGTACCCAATGTAAATTGTCCCAAAAGAAATTGACTAAAATAGATTGGATTTTTTTCAAAAAAAATGCTGGGGGATCAATACATACTAGCCAGTGCCAAAGAGTAGGGGCCACTACATTATTGATAATTAAAACACGACCTCTATAAGACATACTAGAAAGTAAAAACTTCCACTTATTCAAACGACCCACAATTTTTCCTTCTATCCCTTCAAAGTTTTTCTTTATAGTTATATCATCTCCCAAATATACACCTAGATACTTAAAACCATCTCTGCTCGATTTTAACCCCGCAGGGAGACTGGGCTTTCCATGCAGCCACTTTCCAACTAAGATAGCCTCACTTTTGTTCCAATTTACTTTGGCAGAGGAAACAAGCATAAAATCACTTAAAATCTCTGTTATCTTTAACACATCGCTTTGTTCCTGAAAGAAAATAACAATGTCATCAGCATACGCTGATAGTTTAACAACTTTCCCACAATTTGGAAGAATAACACCCTTTAAATCTGCTCTAAATTTTCGTAGCAAGGGTTCAATTGTTAGGCTATATAGCATACCAGAAAGAGCACAACCTTGCCTGATACCTCTAGAAACATCAAAGGGGGCACATAAGTCACCATTTACCTTCAACAGACTTTCAACATCACAATATAAAACTTTCAATATATCGATAAAAATTGTACTAAAACCAAAGGCTTCTAAAACTTCCCATAAATAACTATGTTCGATCCTGTCGAACGCTTTCTCTTGATCAAATGAAATCAAGCCAAAATCCACATCAAAGAGCTTACTGATATCAAACATATCCCTAACAAGAGAAATATTGTCAAAAATTTGCCTTCCTGTAACACAATAGGTCTGATCAGTGTGAATGACTTCTTCCAAAACCACACTCAAACGATTTGCTAATGCTTTGGACAGAATTTTATAATCACTGCTTAATAACGACACGGGCCTCCAGTTTTTTATTTCACTCAGGTCTCCCTTTTTAGGCAGTAAAGTCAGCACTGCTCTGCGGCAGCTCGTGGGTAACCTTCCACAGCTTAGACTTTCTTTAATGACAGCATGCAGATCAGCACCAATCTCGGGCCAAAACGACTTGTAGAAGTCTACTGATAAGCCATCTACACCCGGTGCTCTGCCGCAATCCATGCCTTGAAGAGCTTTCCTCAACTCCTCCATTGTTATCTCTGTACAGAGATCGACATTTGCCTCTTCAGTCACCTGAGGGAGATCCTCAATAAACGCATTAGTGTTTGGCCCGTGTATAAGTTCGCTGCTGTACAGTTCTTTATAAAATTCTGCCGCTCTTTTACGGATGTCTGCAAGATCCGACAAGAGCGCACCCTCCTTAGAACGCAAAACATGTATGGACCTTTTTTGCCCATTCTTTCTCTCCAAATTAATAAAAAAAACTTGGAAGATACATCCATCCACTCTATATTCTTGAACCCAGATCTGATCAGAGCTCCCTGTGCTTTCAGGCCCAAGATTTCTGCCAATTCTTCGTTTTTCTTATGTAAGATCTCAGTAAGCTCCTGATTTCGTTCGGTTCCAATAGACTCTTGTAGCTTCTTTATGTCATCTTCCAAGATTTTCATTAAGAGATTTGTTTCTTTAGTGATGTTGTAAGCATACTGTTGACTCAATTGTTTAATTTGCGTCTTTCCAAAATCCCACCATTGCTGCAAAGATTGGAAATTGGATTTAGTGGTTGTAAAATCCTGCCAAAAAAACTTAAAGA